>JACXGK010000306.1:0-125811 GCA_016801125.1 Novumbra hubbsi
CCCCCCCCCCCCCCTTCTTCCAGTGCCCATGTCGGTCTTGTCCCTCACAGCGAGACCATCATCAAGCTACTCAGTTAATCTACAGTGGATGGCACCTTTGGAGTATAAGTCCTACTACAGCTACATAATCAAGTACCGCAATGTACAAAACAGCACATCCAGTACCAGCTTAGTCATCAATGGCCTACAACCTGGGACTGGCTACAACTTCACCGTTATCACGTTAGCAGCACCAGGAAGCGAAGCAACTCCGGTTCTCGCCTTTAGCTACACAAGTAAGCTTGTATTCTAAACTTCCCAAGGTATAGATCTCTAGGAGCATCATACTTAATTCAGCAAGCAATCATCCTTAACTCTGGGGTAGTTAAAAGGTGTATACAATCATTTACATACATTTAAGATCTACTGAGTTACTCTGACATGTGAAACCAACACTGTCTTTATCTACCGCTTCAGTTCCCAAGGAGCCGACAGGCATTGTCGCCATAGGGACAACCACCACAATGACCGTGTCTTGGAATGCTCCGGCGGGTCTGGTTGAGTTATACTATGTCATAATCTCCAACACCAGTGTGACACTAAACCAAACCGTAAACTCTACAACAGTAGGCTTCTGGAACCTGACTCCAGGGACGCTATACGCAATCAGCGTTGCCTCTATAAGTGGACTGCTCAGTTCCTCCGCGCAGAATATTTCAAATGCGACATGTAAGTCCGTCAATGTTTTTGTAGCGACCAGGCGTTTGAGCCGAACTCCATTCGTTCAGTTGCTGCTGATTATTTGCTGATGGTTTTCATGACAGCATGTAAAATTCTAGCGAACGTCCTCCTGCGTTCTGTTCCATAACTGATGTCTTCCCGGTTGTTTCCCAGATCCCAACCCTCCTGGGAACATTACTGTGGCGTCCCAAAACAATACTACCATCAACATCACCTGGACCCCACCCACTGGCATGTACCAAGTCCAGTACAACTTCTCTGTGTCCATTGGGAGCAGCCAGTACCAGACAGGAAACAGCTGGTTCTGGTTCGATAAACTCCAGTCCGGAACACCGTACAACATCATTGTGTTGACAGTCGGAGCGTTAAACTACACAAGCACACCGATGACTACGCAAGTCTATACGAGTGAGTGAATATTGAAGACACACATTACATTGTCCACACACACACACACACACACACACAGATCGCACACATTAGTAAACTGTGTATGTTTTTTGTTTGTACCAGGACCCAACTCTGTGAGCGAGCTGGTGGAGGCCGGAATCACCCCCACCAGTGTGTTTCTAGTCTGGACGCAACCGGATTACAAAGCAGGCTACTCTTTCAAAGTGGATGTCATGTTCTCGAATGGGCCCCTTGTCACCCTTATCACCTCTAACAAAAATGTGTCGATCAATGAGTTACAGTCGGGGAGCAACTACTCCTTCACGGTGACGACGCTCACAGCGGACAACACCAGTTCTACTCCTGTGACTGTGTTCTATTTCACAAGTATGTTCCCGGGTCAATAACAAACATACAGTCCTGAAGAAATTAGAACAAAAGATTTACAAAGATGACATTTCCTACTGAGGAAAACATTAGGACACCCTTGGCTAAAATAACCTCAATATAAAAAAAAATACTGTCTACCAGTCTCTGACATCAGGTTTTTCCCACTCCTCCATGCAGAATTCTCAGCTGAGTGATGTTTGAGGAGTTTCTTGCATGCACAGCCCATTTCAAATCACCCCGCAGCATCTCAGTAGGATTAGGATCTGGGATTTGACTTGACCTTACCAGAACTCTATCTATAGATATCGTTTGAAATAAGATCAAAGTGTTATGTCCATATTTCTTAAAAAAGCAAAATTCACATGACTACATTATTGAGAGCTGTTTTATCTTCCTAAAGCCGCAATGATTGGGTAGGAATGAGAGTGCACACGAGGGACCCAGACTTTTTGTACGTTTTTGTAGAAGTCCGACTCACAGCCCATCTCTTTACCAGGACCGTACCCCATTAGCGGGCTGGTGGCCACAACCTGGAACACAACCGCTGTGAATCTGTCCTGGAACAAACCCAGCCAGAACAAGTCAGGATACATGTACCGGATCCTGATACAAGGGTGCACAACTTATCCCAGAAACCAAACGAGCGCCGTGGAAATGGCCATAATTGTACAACTCCTCCCGGGAACCAACTGTACCTTCAGTGTTTCTGTCCAGGCGCCGAACGGTATTGAAGGGGACGCCGCCTCATGCTCCCAGTACACGAGTAAGTCCGGGTTCAGAGGAACAGTCCCCTACGTTCTCCTTCCGTTCCCTCCCACCTACCCTTCTCCTCCCCGTCCCCTCCCTTCTCCCCCAGCTCCTTGCCCGTCCCATCTGTTCCCCCCGCTCTCCTCTGCTGTTCCCTCCCCGTTCCCCTGCTCCTCCCCGTCCCCTCCCTTCTCCACCTCTCCTGCCCCGTCCCCTCTGTTCTCCCTTCTCCTCTGCTGTTCCCTCCCAGTTCCCCTGCTCCTCCCCGTCCCCTCCCTTCTCCCCCTCTCCTGCCCCGTCCCCTCTGTTCTCCCCTCTCCTCCGCTGTTCCCTCCCATCTCCGCTGCTCCTCCCCGTCCCCTCCCATCTCCCCTGCTACCCCGCTGTCCCCTTCTTTCTCCCCCTTTCCTCCTCAAGTTCCAAACGTCACACTGTTCTGTGTTCTTGTCTTTCCCTCCACCAGAGCCGGAGTCGGTCGTCCTGTCCATCTCCAGCTATGGAAACAGTACCATCATGGTGAACTGGACAGTGCCCCAGGGGAACGTGGAGACGTACGTGGTCAATTTGAGCGACAACAAGACATCCTATACATTTAACCTGACCTCTGCCTGGCAGTACAACTTCCAAAACCTGTCAGCCGGCAGAGCGTACACAGCCACGGTGACAACAGTCAGCGGGCCCTTCAATAACCCGTCTGTCCCCGTGACGACGGCCACATGTGAGTATGAGGAGTTAGGGTTAGGGTTCTACCCGACACGTCTGCCGTTTGACTGTTTGGCCTCAGGCCTAACATCTGTGGTTATCAGTGTGTTTTTATCGAATCTTATTGTAACGTACAGGGTAACACGCTGCCGGTTGGTGGTGGTATTTTGGGTGCACTTTTATTTTGAAGCACACTTTGGTCATTTCGGACATTACGTGCACCTGTTTGCACTCTGTAATTTGTGTGTGTGTTTATATGTTTCTGTCACCGGGTGTGGCTCATTGTGGATATCATGTTTGAAAGTCCCGTCATGGTGTTTTGTCTTATGTGTTTTAGCTGCTTGTTTCAGCATCTTTAATTGAGCGTGTTTGTTTTGTTTTGTTTAAAATAAATTCACTTATTAGTAATAATGTCGGCGAATGGTTCCAAACTCACTACACCCGTGACACTTACAGATCCCAACCCGCCTGGGAACATCGAGATCTTGGGGTTTACCACAACGTCCATCTCTGTCGGATGGGCTGCAGCGCCTATGATGGACAACAAGACCGTTTACATAGTGACGTCTACGCAGCCAAAAAACCAGACTATCAACACCACGAACATCAGCCAAATACTGACCAACCTGATCTCTGGAACACCTTACAATGTCACCGTGGCCACAGTAGGAGATCTAGGCTTCCAAAGCCAGGAAGTCAGGATGATTTCGTGCACAACGAGTGAGTGTTAACAAACACACACACACACTCACACAACTTAAGCCATCAGGCCTCAGGAGCTTTCAACCGAACACACACTCAAAGACACCAGCATACACAGGAACGCAACCTGTTAGTGTTCTTGAACGAATCTCACTAAGCTGTATTTGCTCTCCTCTCTTAGTGCCCGAGAGTGTCAAGTCACTGACGCAACAGGCAGAGGAACAGAGCGTAACCTTGTACTGGGATTTGCCTGAGGAGTACAAATTGAGTTACATCTTCGTTGTGAACGGGACCAGCTTCAGCAGTATTGTCATCGGGAGTAACATAACCATCTGTAAACTGGACCCTGGTAGCCCGTACAACTACACCGTGACCACGGTGACGGCCGACAGAACACAGGGAGTCTCGGTCTGGATCTCCAACTGCACCAGTAGGAACTTTGTTTATTTTAGCACCTTTCAACGACGTTCCAATGCGTTGAGAATGCATTTTGATTTAGGACAGACGTATTATCATCAGTAAAACGCACACTGATCTAAGTTGTCTTTTGAGGGTTTTCAGCATGCAGTTAATTTTGTGGGATTCAATCCAGATGTAATTCAGCCCATTCTTCACCCAACAGCTGCCAGCCCTGTGTCCAATCTGACGTGCACACCTACTGACGGTCTTTCACCTACCCTGATTCTGTCCTGGATCCAACCCAGAGGACAGAACCAGGGTTTTCAGATCAGTGCTGCTGAAACGAACTCGACCCCCGTGGTACCTTGCAATGTTATTATGGAACAATGCATTTCCCCGAGCCGTCCAGTACATCAAATATAAGGATTTGACTAAATGATTGACTAATTCGTGAATTTTGTTTTTGTAGGTCCATAATGTTATGACCAGTGGGCTCATTGTACCTGTGGAGAAGTATTACACTAGCTACAGCCTGAACATTACCACCCTGGGCTGTGGTAAATCCAGCACTGTCCAAACCTACCCCTGCAAATCTGGCATTGGTGGTACGTGAAAGAGACAATCGGATATCATGGAATGGGGTATTATGGGATGGGGTATGACGGAATGGGGCATGACGGAATGGGGTATGATGGAATATGACATGATAACATAGGATATGACGGAATAGCTTATGATTTCCTATGCAATAAGGATTGAGGTCACATGCACAGTAAGCCCATAAACAGTCCTCCGAGAACAGAGAAGTAGATTGGTTCAGTGAGAACTGTGAAACATTTACATTCACTGGTATCCTCCTTTCCAGCCCCCCCCCCACCAAACACAGAGAACCTAGTCACTACCAAGGACGTGACCTCAAGCACCTTCAACATACAACTGAACCCCAGCATCCTGAACGGCAGCAACGGGCCGGTCACGCAGTGGGGCGTGCTGATAACGCTGGACATCTCTAGTAGGTCCCTAATTCATTTGTGTTTCACCTGGAAGAACAGACGCACGTGACAAACCCGAGGGGATTCTGTGTCCTTGAAAGCGCATGACCAATAGATTTTTGCCTCTGTGTGTTTTTTTCTTTGCAGGTGTAAATCAGTCCAATTCAGGGCCGTACTTGGTGAAAACCTATGATGATTGGAAAAAAGACTCAGCGGTTAAGACCTACCTGTCCGCGGTCCAAAACATATCAAGTGTCAATCGCGCCGAAAACTCTGTAATTACCATAGGGGACAATTCAGTATGGAAAAAATATGTTAACGGGCCACTGGATCCCAATAACAAATACAGGTATGAACAGAACACTGGAATGTGTGACTCAGCTTTAACTGATAAGGGGAACTAAAATTGACTCTGTGTTCTGATTTGTCCACAGCTATGCCGTTGTTTTATTCACTAAACCTGTGACTCAAAACGAGCTCCTGAATTTTTCTTCATCACTCTTCTCTGTTACATGGTGCTCCTCATGTCAGGTTTTCCTTCCTCTGTCCCAAGGTAAATACTGCAGAAGACTTTAATGCAGCACTGGCTGAATTATATAAGATGTTTAATATTTAGAAAGGCATGCATGAGGTGCTTTGAGCTTTTATGAATGCTTACATTCAGTGTTATACTGAATTATGGGTTGTGAAATTCTTTGCAAAGGTTGGTCACAGGGCTTTTCTTTCTGTCATTTTCTCTGGGCATTGTAAAGCATCGGTCATCGGTTTAGCCGTTGGGGCAAGTCTTGGAATTGTTGCGGTCCTCTTCCTCATCGCCGGCATCATCTATATTAGGAGGTGAGAGGTCATCGTTGTGATCCCCCAATTGGGGTGTATAAGTGTGCAAACGCTTAAAAAAGGAATCTCAGTTGGAATCCTCTGGGTGCATCCCTGCTTTGTTGCATTTGAAGCACCCTAAAATCACAAATTAATACACCCTGGATGTTTCCATGTGTTCATATGATGTTTGGATGTTTTCGCTTTACAGGAACACTGTAAAGAAAGAGACGTCAGACATCCCGATTCAGTCGATGAGGTGAGTGTTCCGTTCCTTCACTTGTATCTCTGAAAATCTAATTAAGCTGGTTCTATACCATGTCAAAGCTCAGATAGTGGACCCAAGCGCAAGACAGGCAAACTGGGAAACTGTTCAGAAGTTTTAATGATGAACTGGCAGACAGTGGTTGGTTGAAGCAGGCATGAATTTGGTACACTAGAAGACTTGAAATTAGTACATGTAGATGGAAGGCTGGGTTGATAGTCAGGCAGGCAGTTGGTTGGTACACGGAAGGGCTCGAGTGGAGAACAGGCAGACGGCAGGCTGAGTCATTAATCGGGCGGTTGATGGGTCATAGCATGAGAAGTCTAACAGTACGGGAACACTAGAACACAAACGGCGTGACAACGATTAACACGTACAATACGAACTAGCAATGCACAAACAGGCAACTGAGGTTATATACACCGAGGGCTAATGGGGAACCGGAAACACCTGGTGAGACAGTGACAAAACAACAGGTGAAACCAATCAAGGCCTGACATAACACCAATGATAAGTGTTTGGGTTGAAAAGAGTGTTCACGTTAATGACCCACATCTTCCACAGCTTAACAAGTGTTCTTTTTCTCTCTTTTTCAGAGCCAAAGTGTGAGTATCAAACGTGTGGTAGCAACCATAACAGACTTGACGCTACAGGCACAGCTTGTCTTGCTGTGTGTTTTTTTGGTAAACGCTTGTGTCCTTGGTGTTTGCGAGCAGAAACATTGCCGTGACGGTGGAGGATTACGAGGCATATTACAAGAAGCAGAGGGCGGACTCTAACTGTGGCTTCGCCGAAGAGTTTGAGGTAAACCATGAAGCTACTCCAATGATTCATACAAATCCAGTATGATTGGACATCAGACGTTGCTCTGTGTTCTGTAAATATACCAAGTGTTTCTGTTAGCTTGGAACCTCATGTCTTCCCCTCTCACTCTAGGACCTGAAGCCAGTGGGAACAGCCCAAGCAAGAACCAGCGCTTTGGCCTTGGAGAACAAGCCCAAGAACCGCTACAACAACGTCCTTCCCTGTGAGTCGACCACGACCCCTGGCGCTTGACCCTCAACTTTGTGACAACAACCTAGATCCTCTTGTCACTGCTTACCATATCTAACATGGCCGGTCATGTCTAACCCTCCATCCTCATAGCCAAACATACTTACTCTTTTGTTAACTCAGAAACGTTGTGCAATTTGCGCCAGAAAACCGTCACACTAAAGTAGATAGGCAGCGAGTTCTTTCATTGGTCAGAAAAACAGTCTTGATATGTTCTATCACTCCTCACTCTGCTTTCCAACATCCTAGATGATTCCTCTAGAGTGAAACTGTCTATCCAAGGGAGTCCATTCGATGACTACATCAATTCTAACTACATCCCGGTGCGTACCCACCCATCATCATCATCGCCATCACAACCCGCTTGCTCTGACCCGGTTTGCTCCAGCGCTGTGCTTTGAGCTCAAATCACAAAGCAGGATCCGGGACGTTCAGTTGCATGGGAAAATGTGGGAAAAGGAGATGCGGCTTGTAGCAAAAGCTCACGTTCCGGGTCAATGTGTTTCGCCATTGCCAGGGTTACAACTCCAGGAAGGAGTTCATCGCGGCCCAGGGTCCTTTGCCTTGCACTGTCAACGAGTTCTGGAGGATGATCTGGGAGAAGAATGTCCTGACTCTGGTCATGCTGACGCGCTGTAACGAACAGGGACGAGTGAGTATATGTAGATAATACACGGTCACTCGCATACAAACAAGAGACCAGCTGACTTACTAACTCCCAAAACAGGTTTGTCAAAAGATATATATATGACGATATGTACACCAAAAGAAAATACAAAATGCCATTATAACACCTCTCAGACCCCCAGTATCCGCCAGAGCCCAACGCTGTTTGGCGTCATTAGCATAGGAGTCGTCCCTACAAGCATACACATGCTCCTCCGCAGCATCACCATCCAGCCAGAGCATCGGTTTATCTACGGAGCCGTTATCAAACTACATAGTTTGCGAAAATCAATGTATGTACGCATGAATAGCCGTACATAGGCCTAAAGCACAGTTGCTTGACCAACTGGATAAATGTCAAAGGATGAATAACACATAATAAAATATATTCTCACACCCACTGGCCTGGTTTCATCTTTCCCCAGGTATGGATAGCCATGAAGCATGTACTTTGTGTCGGCAGCTAACCAAAATGTTATACCAAACTTCTGGTTTGTTGGTCATGTAATGGGTAAAATGGCACATAGCATTTATTGGGAACAGTTGTACATCTACAGTTATGTTCTCTCTTGCCTGGTAACACGTAGGGGTTGCATAATGTCTCCAACGCGGTTGCGTGGTATGGATGACTCCAGATCCATGCTATTCCCACTGTATGCGCTGCAGAAATAAGAGTGCAATGAATGCATTGAGTTTGGCTTGCCCCTGAGTTAAACACTGTACTGTATCATTCAGCGATTAGCGCCTGGGTAGCAATAGCGGCTGCTTGGGTACCAATGCCATATGGTGTGTCCTTTTGGCAGATTAAGTACGAAAACAGTAAAAAGTCTCTAAATTTGTTTCCGTTTATAATTCTGACAATGGATCAAGTAAAGTCATGGAAGGAGAATGGTGTAATTATCAAAATGGGAGCATTGAAAAAATCTGTGCTTTTTTTGGTAAGAAAGGGGCATTTTCTTCACACCGCGCTAATTAATAACAATAAACCGTCCTTCTCTTCTAGGTAAAATGTGAGAAATACTGGCCGTCTGAAACCAAGTCCTTTGGAAACATCACTGTGACAACCACCTCTGACATTCCTTTAGAAGACTGGACTATCAGGGACTTCCAAATAAAGAATGTATGTTTTTGTGGTGAATGGAGGCACATATTGTACTAATGTCTTCATCAACTGCCAAGTGGGTGTAACCTGAGCAATATACAAGGCTCTGGTAAAAATGACACTTTCCTGTTTGAAACAAAGATGTATCACATTGTTGATGAATATTGAACAGTTTTTTTTGTTGTTGATAAAAGTAATAATTGGACGGGGGTATTTTCAACACCTTGAGCTCACTTTGTTATGACTAGCAGTTTGAATTGGACATTAGGAATTTTGATATTTTCTGTTTCTGTCCCAACTAGATGCCTTAAAATGCACTAACTAATTTGTTTTGGCTAAAAGCTAAATGACTCAAATGTTACTGTGCATCCTGGGCCCTAAAAAGTGTCTTTAAGGTTTTCATACATACTGTGGTGATCAGGAAGTGTGTTTGTGATCGGCTGATAGGTAAAGACAGCAGAGACGCGCTCCGTGCGTCACTTCCACTTCACAGCCTGGCCGGACCACGGCGTTCCAGAGACCACGGAGCTACTCATAAACTTCCGACATCTGGTCCGGGAACACATGGACCAGTACTCGCGCCACTCCCCCACTGTTGTCCACTGCAGGTACTCGCGCCACTCCCCCACTGTTGTCCACTGCAGGTACTCGCGCCACTCCCCCACTGTTGTCCACTGCAGGTACTCGCGCCACTCCCCCACTGTTGTCCACTGCAGGTACTCGCGCCACTCCCCCACTGTTGTCCACTGCAGGTACTCGCGCCACTCCCCCACTGTTGTCCACTGCAGGTACTCGGGCTCGCACACCCATCTCTCATTTAGCATCATTGAGCTCTGCTCAATCACACGTTGGGTCTCGATTGAGGAAATATAATAAATATAAAAACCTTTACTGTACATCGTGTAATTTGCCAAGAACACTATAACGTAGTCTATGATAATCAAAATTGCCAACCGATTGAGGGCTGGATTTAAACTCGCACCAAAAATCTATGTAAACGATTGAAATCACAGGCTGTTCCAAATTGTCTGAATCACAGCAACTCGTGTGTTGGCTAGCACGTGGAGGTCCTTGCGACCTTCCAAGGATGTCTCCACAGACCATCACTGACCTAATGCCAAACTGGTCATGCTGTATGATGTTGCAGGCAGCATAACGTTCACCACTGCATCTTCAGACTCTTTCACGCCTGTCACATGTATTCAATGTGGACATGCTCTCATCTGTGAAGAGAAAGAGGCGCCAATGTCTGATCTGCCAATTCTGATGTTCTCTGGTAAATGCCAATCGAGCTGCTCAGTGCTGAGCTGTGAGCACAGGTCCCAAGAGAGGACATCGTAGCACAGGTCCCAAGAGAGGACATCGTAGCACAAGTCCCAAGAGAGGACATCGTAGCACAGGTCCCAAGAGAGGACATCGTAGCACAGGTCCCAAGAGAGGACATCGTAGCACAGGTCCCAAGAGAGGACATCGTAGCACAGGTCCCAAGAGAGGACATCGTAGCACAGGTCCCAAGAGAGGACATCGTCGCACAGGTCCCAAGAGAGGACATCGTCGCACAGGTCCAAAGAGAGGACACAGATTGGCTGGTGGAAGCAAGCGCAGGAACACTACGTGATATCACGGAATAGAAAGTTATCATAGGGTTGCCTTACAAATGGAGAAACAAAAAAAAAGACATAGGCCTGAAACAATAAAAATAAACTAAACACTAGACTACACCAAACTAGACACCTTAATCTAAGAATTGGCACAGTCCTCAACAAACATAACACAATTACACATTCCAACCTAAACCCTAAAATACCCCCCCCCCCGATTCCCAAACAATGCACAGGTGCGCATAAATGCATGGCCCAATAGAAGGTAACGTTATCGTTATTGCATAGTTAAAACTGTTGGTTTCTCAATTAGACTGCTGTTAGCAAGAGTAGCAAGTGTTAGTCAAATTTCTTGGCACCCCTTCAAAAACTTACTTTGAAAAGATTTTAACTATTTTACCTTGGTTGTTAAGTTCACAAGGCATAACCAACATCTTTTTGGCCTTCTGGAAAATTGTCCACCAATCTGTTTCGTAGAATCGGCTTATACACTCAATGTCACCAGTCTCACGTTTTTGGGTCAATATTACCCGCTGTCCAGTGTCTCTGCAGATGTGCTGGCTTCTCCTCCGCCTTGGCTTTTCCTCTGACCCATTGACAGTAAATCCTATAGGTAATCCCAATTGTAGCGTTTTGTAACCATTTTCTGACACCCGCTGGCATTCATGTTGCTGTTGGTATCAGGCTCCGCAGTGGAGCTGGTTCATCATTGTCATTTTCTGAATTTGTAACTGATATGTCAGAGCCAGCATCAGACCATTTGGTGTTGGTCCGTATAGCCATGACATAATATTTGATTGTTGTTTTCAAGCTTTATCCTGTTTGTACAGTTAGCAAATGTGTAGATAAACGGTTTGTCATTGCTCAGGAGCAGAATGAGCCTCCAAATACAGTAAAGTATCCAATTTGCTCCAGAACTTGTAACGTAAGTATGTGGGCTACACGTTATACAAAGAAACATTTTATTTCTTATAAAGAATTTTATTTTTAGGTTTAAATAGTAATCGGAATATTTTTCAAATTGCTTGGTGTAGAGAACAACATTTGAGTCATATGGCGTTCCATCAGGGGGTGTTCCATGTACCACCAGTAGTACACCACCGTTTGAGAACGTCTGTGTTAACAGAAAGCTCATATCATCAACTTGAGGTTTTGGCAATCTGAAGTACATAACATAAACATTGTACATGTGGTAAATTACTATTGTTACTGGAAACAGCTGATTTTGAACCTAATACCTACTTAGGCATACAGAGGATCATTATCAGCAACCATCAGTCCTATGTTCCAATTACATTTTGTTCCAAGTTCATCATTTTGAAAGGCTTTTGATCAAAAAATAACTGTCCTTTAGACTAGTTGAGTATCTGGAGCATCGGCAATTGTGGGTTCGATTACAGGCTTGAAATAAGAAACTCATCGATCTCATCAATCTAGAAATTAGTGTTATTCCATGCGATAATTGACCAAGGAACTTCACACAACAGCACCAACTGGCTCTGGGAAACAGACACCTCACAGGTCCTCAACTGGCAGCTTCATTCAATAGGACCTGCAAAACCCCAGTCTCAATGTCAGTGTCGTACTTCTAGAGTTGCAAAGAAAGTCATATCAGACTGGCCAATAAAAAGAAAAATGAGGGCGAAACAACATAGTCACTGAACAGAGCACTGTTTGAGGTGGTCTGATCAAAATGAAGCACATTTGCGAATGGCAGACCAAATTAAAAGATGCAGGAGGAGTCAAGCATGGTGGAGGCAATGTGATGGTCTGGGTGTGTGTTGGTGGTGATAAAGTGGGAGATTTGTACAGGTTAAGAAGTGCCCTTCAAGCCAATCCAACTTGCAGGAGGTGCTTTAGAAAGCATCAGGGGACCCTTTTCAGATTAACTAGAATTCCAGAGGCCCACAAGGCTGTAATTCCTGGAGGATTTCTTGATTAAAACAAAGTTAAAAGGACACAATTATTATTTAAATTACAATACAATATTTCTTATTCATTTTGCTGTATCTCCTATTCAAAGTCATGTCATGTATATTTTCATTTCACATTTCTAAGTGAACCCATACTTTTAAACAGTAGTAAAATATTTGTATATAAATACTTGAAAGACATTGTTATTCTTCCCTTCCTCAGTGCGGGTGTGGGACGTACCGGCACCTTCATAGCCATTGACCGGCTGATCTTCCAGATTGAGAGTGAGAGCGTGGTGGATGTGTACGGCATCATCCATGACCAACGCATGCACCGACCCCTCATGGTGCAAACAGAGGTCAGTAGCTCTCGACCCTGGTCTTTTTTTTCTTTGGCTTGTTAAAGGCTTCATTACAGGCCTACTGTATGATTCCTCACCATGGCTAACGCGGACGTTACGCACCAGGTTATTATGGCTTCATAGAGCGTTCCGATTGGTCTGTATGCTTTTTGTTATTAAGCTGTGTTGTGTCTGTCTTTCAGGACCAGTATGTGTTCCTAAACCAGTGTGCCATGGATATCATCCGATCCAGAAATGGAACCAATGTGGACTTAATCTACCAGAACACTGATGCACTCGGCATCTATGAGAACGTAGAACCCAGGAATAAAACAAAAAATGGCTATCGCAATCCATAGGCTCTGTCCACTTAAATACTCTCCATTAACACCCTTTGTCTTACACTCTTATGGTCCACATCAAGGACACTTTTAGATTTTAAACAAACTGTATTTATTTATCTATTTGTTCACATTGTCATAATTCATTTTCAATATTTTTTATTTTATTTATTTGGTAAAGATGTTGGACGATGATAAAGGATACAGGTACAAGGATTTAATCCCCAACAATGGAATGTACATAACATTATATTTTAGAGATTCAAGAGTCTTAGATATTTGTATTTTTATATTGCTATCCTATAATGATATCCAGCATTATATAAATATTTGCTCAGGTAAAGTGAAATGATGAATTGATGTACTGTGAGAAATGCCATACCTTCCTAAATGAAGCTTAAGGTTTTTATAATAATATAAAACAAAATTCTGGTTTAGTTCTTTAGTTACATTTCAACAAAACATTTAACTAATCACCGCCTAGCATAATGCTATAAAAAATATTTTTGTTACCTTACCTGGCTGCCATCTCACTAGCCCCCACTAGGGGGTGCACTTACATTCCTTATTTTGTGGCGAGACAATGGATCGCAATGCTATTACTTCTGGAAAATGTCTATCCGTATATTTAATATTCCACGTTCAAAGTCTAATGTTAACCAATAACCGTAATGTCATTTTCTTTCTGACAACTGTTGGGCATTGATATGCACTGTTCCGCATAATGCACTGGATGCATTCAAGATTTTACACTGGCTTTTTAAATTATTTAGTTTGGTTCGTGTACATATTATTGAGGCAATCGTGATTAATGATCGCAAAACTGCTTTGTGAGCCCGTGGCTCATCTGTGTTGAAGAAATCCACTTTGTGCAATATAAAATCCCCCCCCCCAGTCAGTTACCTCAGCTCATCCTTAAATGCTCAGAGGGCACAGCATGTACATGAAATACTGTTTTCCCACTGAGGGCTGAATGCATTTCTGGTAATGCTGGGCATTGTGCCGGTCTGTGATCATGGGAGCCATCACTGGAAGGGCGGTTTTCCATGTGGCGATACCTTTTGTACATGAGGGCCCAGGCCAGAAACAACCGACCATAACTAGAAAATAATGGACTGCTATCTAAGCAATATCACTGCTGCCCTACTTAGCGATCAGAAATGTTTGGTGGACTTAAGGCCTATAGTGATTTACACACCAGCTGTATTGACAGAATTGTAGGGTCATTGTGCTGTTATTATTTTGCTATTTCTCTAACATAATGTAGAGTTCTTTAAATAGGTTCTTCAGAGCACTTATTTTGGTGACAATACCTTAATAGTAGAGCAGTGTCCACATTAACTTCCTTTGAGCTTTCCTTACAATTCCTGGTCTTAAGAATTCTGGTTTTGATGCTATGTCAGATGCTTTGTGAGATACTGTGTAAGATGCTATGTAATGCTTGCTGGTACAATGCAAAAGAGGAAAATATATGGATTCACTGTTTGTATCCTCCTGTCTGACTGGGATTAAAGATGCACAATAACCTCTCTACAATTGAGCCTCTGTTTCACTATTGCACACCCTGTCCAATGTGTCGATTGAGACGACTGCTTCAGTAAATAAACTTACTAACTCAGATAAAAAACGAAACTACAAGCTACATTAAAAGAACGCCGGTGGCGTCTGCTAATGACGTAGTAACCGACTGCATCCAACCGTTCGAGGCAATTGCCAGAACGCATCTTTTGTAAACTGCTCATATGCATCAGTCGAACCCGGGCTACGATCGTCAGGTTTTTTTTGTTTTCCTTTGGACGGGCAGGACGATTTATTGTTCCTTTCACAAAGGCTCATTGTTGTGTTTGCTCGGAGAGGAACGGCGTATTAAAGTTTTTCCTTTGATGGACCTGTGTCCCGTACTGTACCTCCGAGCTCCATGGGCCTCCGGCCCCGTGTTGCTGAGTCAGGGCATAAGCACAATGGGGCCACAGGTATAAAAAGAAAGGCTTCGAACAGAAACGGTATCAGTTCCAAAGCAGCACCAGCAGGAGCAGAGAGCTAAAATGACCTCCACCGGCATGAACATGAACAGCAGGGTAAGTTCTGAGTGTCTGTAACTATGTAACTTTCTGCACTGGCGGGGTGATGGCACACCCACCTGGCTACCACCAGGATTGGCTAGGGCCGGTCCTAGCTTATGTTGCTGTGGTATGAAACGAATAACACAAACTCAACTGCTCGTTGACCCCCGACCTCTCAGGTCACCTTCTACGAGGACAGGAACTTCCAGGGTCGTTCCTACGAGTGCATGAGCGACTGCCCCGACATGTCCTCGTACCTGAGCAGGTGCCACTCATGCCGGGTCGACGGCGGCTGCTTCATGATCTACGACCGGCCCAACTACATGGGAAACCAGTGGTTCATGAAGAGGGGAGAGTACCCCGACTACCAGCGCATGATGGGGCTGTCTGACATCAAGTCCTGCCGTATGATCCCCATGGTAAGCCCTCGCCGGCTCGCGTCTTACACCCGTGTGACACACCGCAAGTGATGTGACGCAAAGCCCAGATACATTTTTTTTAAACATGTGTTCGCGTTACAGCACAGGGGACCCTTCAGGATGAGGATCTACGAGAGGGAGAACTTCGGGGGCCAGATGCACGAGATGATGGACGACTGCGAGGACATCGTGGGCCGCTACCGCATGAGCAACTGCATGTCCTGCAACGTGATGGACGGCCACTGGCTCATGTACGAGCAGCCCCACTTCAGGGGCAAGATGATGTACATGCGTCCCGGAGAGTACCGGAACTTCAGCCAGATGAGCATGGGCTCCATGGGCCGCTGCATGAGCATGAGGCGGATCAACGAGTCCTGTTACTAGGACGCCGCCTTTCTGAACAGGAGAGCCGTGAACAAGAGATTTGTAAACAAGAGAGGCCACTAAATAAAGTTGGCATCTGAAAGAATGGCATGTCTTGGGTCTCGTTTACCTTTACAAACACACACGTCGAGAAGCTATACTGAACACATGCTAGCGTGTCTTACTGATAGCCATGCTTCAAAGCACCAGGATGTGTTGGTTTGCACCCGATGTGCTTGTTTTAGCCTTTTGAAATAGTGGGATTTTGTCAAGCAACTGGTTATATGATTTTCCATAATTTCAAAGTTAATGTGGGGGAAAGAGTTTGTTTTATGTACTTATGAGCTGGGGATATGCAAAAAAGGAGAATTTAATAATGGAAATCTATATAAATTTCCAAGAGGATGATGTACAATCTGTACCAAGACAAAATACAGGAACCCGCTTTAGATGGGTAGCAAGAAATTACATATATTTTACCTTTCAGATAATAGTCTGTCTCAACCTAGTTCAGAGTTTCTTTCCATTTGAGCAGAACTGATGGAACATGGCGTTTAAAACAAAATGTCAGTGACCATAATGTCAATATCACCAAAATCGCTGGCTGTTTCAGGCAGTCAAATAAGGCTACTGAACAACTAAAGCATCACCTAAACCCACACAAAAATAACATATTGAGGTTGGTGTTTTCTACGGGACAATAGGGTGACAGTTGTATAATGTTTCGGCTGTCGCATGGAGAAACAACAGTGTATTAATAATGTTTTGGCTGTCGCATGGAGAAACAACAGTATATTAATAATGTTTTGGCTGTCGCATGGAGAAACAACAGTATATTAATAATGTTTTGGCTGTCGCATGGAGAAACAACAGTATATTAATAATGTTTTGGCTGTCGCATGGAGAAACAACAATATATTAATAATGTTTTGGCTCATCAGTGTATGTTGGCTTTTTAAGGGCTATGACACAATTAAATCACTAAAATCATCGAAAAATCCAAATAGGGTTTATTTCACAAGTTATTAAAGTCTGATATCCAGTGTCTTTCCACAAAAATAAATAAATAATTGCGGCAATAATGTTTCCATGTCTTAAGAAACAATAACAGCTTTATAAAGACATAACCTGTCTGTAAACGTCACATAAGTGTTATACTGTTATTAAAAAGATGTAGCTGCAGATGTGGGTTTGAAAACTGAACATGGAGATTAACGAGTAATACAGTCTCCTTGGATTTGGACACTACGCTGTAGTGGAATGGAGAAAGGCACACTGTTGATACTTAAAATGAATACTGCTTCCTTGGAAATAATACTGTATAAAAAAACGGAAGAATCAGGACACCAACGTAAGTCTAGTAAAATGTTGCGAAGGTCCACTTAGATCAGAGCTCTGTGGTGATGTCATTCTAATTATTTTTAATCAAAGATAACTATAAAATGTATTGTTTTATGAAACCAAAACTATTGGAAGATTTCTATGAACACTATTTTTTCTGTCTTGTGGCAAAAACTTGCAGAATGTGCCGCTATTATTCATAAACTGCAAGCCATTTTACAGCTTCTCAACAAAACATTAGCTCAAAATGTGTTGACGCTAAATTTATATCCCAATGAAACAATTTGAGATCAAATGGTTACAATGTAAAATTATACCACATGGTGTTTAGTCGGTGAAACTATATGAATTATCCTCTGCTGGTATTTATAATAATACTCTATTTTGTATTCAATTATGTTATTTTAAATACTGTGATCATGACGTGTTATCATGCAGACATTGATTCTGTTATGATCTCTCTTTTCAAATCATCCAGAATAACATGTGCCCTATACATCTCCACATACAGAGACACTTCAGAAAGCTAAAATCATTTCAACAAACAACTTTTGTTAACTGTCTTATCTACAAGAAACGTTGAAATGGATCACAATTCAATAATGCTACATACAATTTACACATTTGTTATTCCTTTCCTTTAAACACAAAATATTTACAAGGAAATTACAAAGACAAAATAATTTGTTGTTTTTTGGACATTTCTGTCTTTGTGGGCAGTTAGCGAGGTCATAAGGACAATGTCGTCACATCATGGCACATCTGGTCTTATACCAGTACTCATTCCCAACTTGCTGTCTGGAGACATCTGCAATGAATGTCAGACAGAGCCATTTGGGGGTCATGCCAGGAGGTGCATTTGTGGTTTTTTACTCACTGCTGCATGCTGGGAGTAGAAGTTCTTAGGCCCCTGAATCAGGCACTTATTCTTGTCTCTCCGGCAGGCAATTGTCTACAGTAATAATGTTCTCAATATGAGCATATGAGTCCTGAGGCGTACTGGAACAGGTCGTTGTGACCTTGAAACCCCACATATGGCGTGGGCGCAGTAGACCTATCTTCCACGGAGGTGGGATTTTCTATCAGGTATTCCACCCAAGTCAGATTGATGTTTCGTTGCTCCCGCTGTGGAGACACAGTTAAAGAGTGTCAGAAAGTGACTGTAACATTATCTGGCATTATGAGCTTGACATCCAAAATGGCCTCCGGTATCTGACCGCCACTTACTCTGAATCCGAGGAGTCTTGGACGCCGTTGACCAACGGCGACATTGCGGTCCTCGTCGCTGTCATGGCAACCCCATTGCGTGGGTCCCGCGGGGACGACGGAGCGCGCTGCGGAGTGTGCAACCGGGGCGGGGGTTTGACAAGGACGCCATTGCCCCCGGTTACAGGGCATAGACGAGGCGAGGCGGGGACCGGAGTTACCCTGGGGGAGATGGTGCGGGGTTCGTAGCTCAGTTTCTCCCGCAGGCGGTTCTTCATGTTCTTATCGGCAAGCGGAGGAGGGTATGTGATCTTGTTCTTCAGAATGCCTGGTTGCAAACGTGTACACGCGGAAAGTAAATGCACAAAACATAGTCAGCCATGCAAGTGCGCGCACACACACACGTGCACACACACGCGAGCACACACACACAACTCTCTCTCTCTCACCCCGTCGCTTCTCTGTCAGATTGCTGTCAGGTGAGCTGGGAGAGGCGCTGTCGCTCTGGGTGGGACTTTTGTCCTGACGGAGCTCCTCGTTGACCTTGGCCTCCACGCGGAGTTTCTCCGGCCCGTGGGGCTCCTCGGTCTCGCTCGGCGAGTAAAGCGTCACTTGATTGGCCACTGTGTCCACTGAAAAAGAAAACAAACAAACCGTTGACATGATGTCAGCCCCAAAACATGGAATAGTTGGTTTCATGTCACCTCGTCTGTGAGTGTTCAGGTGTGTGAGTGTTCAGGTGTGTGTTACGGTGACCTTTGGGTGTGCTGTGCTGGGGCTGTCTCTCGTTGTTCCATCTGTGCCGGCGGCTCCCTCTGCCCTCCTCACTGTCTGAGGAGCGGGAGGAGGCGTAGGAGCCACTGCCCTCGTCCGCTGAGAGCTCGCTGTCCGACTCCGTATCTGAGAACACGGAAACGCAGGGTTCATTACCCGGCCGGGGCGTCTGAAATACCCGAGCATTGAGGTCTGAGCGAACGAGCAGTTGAAATGAGGTCGGTAAAAAACAGGCATACCGTCTCTCTTGGAACGCTTGCGCACGGAGACGGAAGGGCCTCCGTCCCCGCGGGAACCCTTTTTGGCCGAGCCAGAGGAGGCGGTGCGCTTCCGGCCCGAGTCGTCCCTGGCCTGGCTGCTGCCGAGGCTTTGGCTCCGGCCTGACCTGAAGGTGCCGGCCAGAGAGGCGGCGGACTCTCCGAAGGCGGTGCGGTACAGACCGTCCTCCTCCGGGCGCGGGGGCTTCCCGTTCAGAGAGCGCTGTGGACGCGGAGGGACGGTCACCATCGCCAAGCGTTCAGGACGCGACTCAACACCATTCCGGATTGACTGCCTCTGCGCGAACCTACCGTGAGCAGAGGGGCCCGGTTGGCGGTGGAGTCCCCCGCTGGTTGCTTCTTCCCCGTGAGGACGCTCTTCAGGTTAGTCCTCACCTCCTTGTTGAAAATACAGTGGAAAAAGAAGATGCACATGCCCTGAGAGAGAGAGAGATTCAAAAGAAAACAAAAAGAGGTGGAGATGGTGAGAGCAAATCCCACTTGATGTGTACAACCACCCTCTCGCGGTTTCGAAGTGCTTTTCTGGGACGAGGCATAAAGAGTCGTACCTGAAGGCAGCTGAACACGGCAAAGAGGTAGTGGAAGGAGAGGATGTCACTGTTGACTGCCATGAGCCCCAGGAGCCAGGTGGTGCTGAGCAGCAACAGGAGGAGGAAGGCCACGCGCAGAGAACAGCTGGAGGGGAGAGCGGCCCTTTGTTATTGGCCCCAACACGGCCCCAACATGGCCCCACGTGTGGCGCTACACGGGCTCGATTGCGCATACGAAAACTCACATCGCTCCGGACCTCTCGAACGTCGGCTGTCTCCTTCCGCACGAGGCCTTGGCAGCCAGGAAGAACAGGGCTATGTTGACCTAAGGCAGACACGACGCAGGGACCGTGGGTTCGATTTCCGGAGCCGCTCATGAATTAAACATGCCAAGCCCACGCGACTGCTAATCACATTAGTGCCCAGGCCTTTTCTTAGCCACAACTCTATCCAGTGCCTGGATTCCAGCATGCATTCAGGGTTTCAAAAAACCTGGTTTATAACATGGTACGTGTCATTTGGCAAATACAGTACTGTGTATTATAGCACAGCATAGAACAGTTTGAGAACTAGCATAGAGCTACAATGCTGCACAGCACAACACATAAACAGTACACCTACTCACCAGAACCACTACAGCAATAGGCCCAGCGATACTCCAGATGAGTGTGTCGTGGACAGACAGCCAACAGAAGTCCAGGTTCCCGTAGCCCTGAGGGTCCAACCCAACAGCCAGGCCTTCAAAAGAGGGGAAAACACCCACTGCCATCACGGGCCGGCAGAACACGTCGTTCGCACGCAATTCGCGCGACCCACGTCAGTATGTTCCCCCGTCGGTTTGCCCTCGCGCGTCTCTCACCAGTTATAACAGCGGGAACGCCCCAGCCGATGGCGTAGTAGAACCTCATGCGACCGTGGTTGACGTTGCGGATTTCGGTCAGCATGCGGTAGATGTGAAGGCCCTCCACGAACATCCAGGCGAACGCACACATGTAGGAGTAGTGCAGCAGCAGGGCTACGACCATACACAGGAACTGAGGGACGGAGGAGTGGGTGAGTTATGCTAACACAATGTGTGACAAGGTGAAACGATGTCTCGGGCTGAGTCTAAGAAACAGAACTTGTATATACCCAGTCAAAGCCACTTTGACGTTAAGGCACAGCCAACGTAAGTGTTTTTGTCATTATTTGCATTTAACAAGTCACACTATAGCTCGAAAGACATACATTAGGTTAACCGTGTTGGTCGACCAGACTCTTGGCACGTTGGAACAATTGTCTGGAAATCCTTTGATTTGTTGACAATTACAGTTCACTTATCCCCGAAAAAAACGTGATTCCAAAAGAAAAGTAAAAAAATATAGTATATTTATAGCGGAGGAAAAAATTGGGCAACAAAGGAGTTGCTGAAGAAAAAGTACATTAAGGTCCTGGAGTGGCCTTGCCAGTCTCCAGACCTTAATCCCATATATAATCTGTGGAGGGAGCTGAAGGTTTGAGTTGCCAAACATGAGCCTCGAAACCTTAATGACTTGGAAAGGATCTGCAAAGAGGAGTGGGACAAAATCCCTCCTGAGATGTGTGAAAACCTGGTGGCCAACTACAAGAAACCTCTGTGATTGCCAACAAGGATTTTGCCACCAAGTACTAAGTCACGTTTTGCAAAGGGATCAAATACTTATTTCACTGAGTAAAATGCTAATCAATTTATAACTTATTTGAAATGCGTTTTTCTGGATTTTCTGGTTGTTATTCTGTCTCTCTTGCTATTCTGTCTCTATTCTGTTTAAATAGAACAACCATTAAAATGATGGACGGTTAATTTCTTTGTCAGTGGGCAATTACTGGGTACAAAATCAGCAGAGGATCAAATATTTTGTGTCCTAGGGCCTCACCGCATTCCCCGTCTGGTTGATCCCGAAGATGAATATGAGCTCGGAGAGGAAGATGGACGCCACCAGGTTCTTGTGGATGCTGTGGAGGTTGGAGCGGACCATCCGGAGGATGGCCAGCAGGAGGAATGTGATGAGGAGGACTACCAACGAGGCAGACATCGTGGTGTAGGTGATGATCTTCAGGGGGAGGACCTCTCCATGCTGACGAGGTACACACAAGGCCATAGTGAGATGTAAGACCAGGTTATATCAGATGAGCACCCCCCGGATCAGCTTAGAGGTGAAAGGTGAAGAATGATATATGCTAATTTCGAGTGAAGGTGTTGATATCAGGGCAGTTGTGGAATGTTGCCGGAATACTGGGATTAACATTATAATAACCGCTACTCTTAGTGCCATGGGATCTTTAGTGTTTACAGAAAGTCCATGTACCATCTCAAAGATCCCCCAACGCAAAGCATTGTTCCCTTCACCACCCTGGAGCGTTGAAATTGGATCTTAAGGCCAGAGGAAAGAGGGCCTCTTACTGACCCTCCAGCACCACTTCTAACAGCACCTGGTCTCCCATCCAGGGAAAGAACCAGAAGCCGCCCCACTTAGCTGCAAGGGTCACATTGCAGGGAGCCCCGCTGCTTGACTAACGCTTTGGGTCCACAGGACAAGGATTGATAGCCACCGTGGACGGTGGAAGCTATACCTCTCTCTTGGATATGTCCATAAGCACCGCAAAGCTGGACATGTGATTGCACCGGCAGCTGATGTGGCTGTTGTTCCTGAAGAGCAGGTCACAACCCCTGGCAGACCATCCTCCCATCCCTCGAACCCTGGACCGAAAAAGGAATAGGAATGGGTTCAGCCAGGGGAGGAGTCAGAGGGAGACAGGCAAAAGGACCAGTAAGGATAGGGCATGTCATTGGATTTTGTAAATATGTACAGTACAGTAAGTGAAATAGAATAGACGTTTTTGTTTATATATATATATAAATATATATATATATATATATATATATAGAGTATTTTACCAAATCTTAGATAATGACATTTTCATATTGTTTCAACTGTAAAATAAATATGATGGCATATATTGTTTTATGAGGTTTTGTTTACCGTTTTATACAGAATGTTCCCTCCTCCACTATCTCGCCTGCAGACTTGTTTTGTTTTAAGGCTAGAAATGTGATGCATGTGATTGCTGTTACAATGCATGTAGACAGATTTATTATCATGTTTGGATAGTCCCAAAACGGTGACCTTTTTCTCCATTTGCTGAGCAATTATTTCTTGTGTCTGTGTGTCATAGCTGTAGACGTTCAGAGCGCTGCACACAGAAATGCCAGTCAGAGAAGGTCCAGAACCACTCTAGGGCCTCTTTGTCTACAGACATTTCATCACAGCTGTTACTGAAAAATCCTACAGAAAGACTGATGTAATTCTGCACTAGACAGGATTTTAAACACCATAATAATATTTTGAATCTTAAGCAAGAGAAAATGACACTAAAAGCGAAAATATTTGATTCGTCAACAAACTGAACCCAAAACACCAAACTAGTCAAAACTAGCAGCACTTAAGTTGGTGGCAGCTCAGTTGTCGCTATTATTGGTGTTTTAAATCAACTTCCTTTAACACTGTAGCTAAACTACTGTAAACCTATGATCTAAATGCTATGATATCTATGTATGCTTACGAGATGGAGTGATTCCAGTAGACACAGACAGGTTTGGTCCTCTCCTCGGTCTCCAGCAGTTTGTAGTCCAGTATGACAGGTTGCGACAGATGGCTGGTCAAAGGCTGACCCTCATTGTACACCACAGTGCTCACGATAGGACTGTTGATGATGGGTCGCATAGGAAGTCTAAACCACACACACACACACACAGGCAACACGTCACACTGACTGTAGTTGACCAAGAGAGCGTAATTATCAAGGCTGACTTTTACCAAGACTGGCTTATCATATGGGCCTAGTCACGTAAAGCGAATGAGAGCGAATGAGAGCGTCAAAACATATAACAGACGTCCAGTGAAAGGACGATGAGTCAAAAGTAATACCGTTCATATGAAAATAACTGATTCCTTCCACCAACACACAATGTAATTACAGCCGCTCCATATAAAAGGACTGTCATGCCATTATCTCTGGTGTGTTTATGAGTCCCGCCGTATGGTGAAGGGGCGCGGAACGCGGCGCGACGTAAACAGTACCTCATGCTCCTGCGATCGGCGTCGTAGCTCTCGGGCAGGAGCTGTCCCAGGGTCCGATAGATGATCACCACGGCCACGGGGAGGGGGAGGGGGCCTGGTAGTTCGGCGTGACGCCTCTTCTTGGGGGACGCCCGGTCACCCGCGCTGGGGGGCTCAGTGGACACCGCCTGGACGGGAGGGGCTCCGGACGCCACCGCTGCGGGGTCGCCCGTGGCTCTCGCTATCGAGGGGTCCGCGGACGTGGCTGTCAGTACGCCGGTGGCCGTCGCGTCATTGGCGGGCGCCACGGTGAACGCTGGCAAAATCGATATCATGACAATGAATGTGTTGAATTAACGGCACACGCAAAAAAACGACACGAGAACGGGTCGGTATAACAGCCCGGTTGATTGTGAATTGCTATAAAAACTGCACGATAACCCAGAACCACTGCTTTCGGCTGACCTTTAACCTCATCTGAGTGCTCCTGCTCTGCCGGGAAGTCGGGGAATCTGACTGAGGCTTCGATCTGTTTGGGATCGGACAGGAAACCTTGGAAACCTGGAATTTTTGCCTGTTCTGGCTTGGATGGGTCCAAGTGCACAGCAGAGACCACTGCGAGAAGGGGAAAGAGATAATGGTATCTATAATGCCTGACGCACATGAATTATTTTGTTGTTTTCCATGAATGCACAACATAACATGACTGCACATTGGTTCACCACGTAGACAAGAGGAGCGTGACTGATGGTGTGAATGCAGCTGTACTCACTCATGTTGTCCGTGACAACGGTGAACGGTTTCAGGTAGGTCTTCCTCATGTTCTGGGCCAAGTTGCGGGCATACTCCTCAAAAACGTGCAGCAGCAGCGCCGTGCCACCTTCAGAGCGCTGGATCTGCTCCCAGTGTCTCCTGTTAGCAGGGTCCAAGATGGCGCTGCCCGCTTGGATGATGTTCTGGACAGTTAGAAGTCACATATAAGTCGCCCGCTTCAGTTCATATCTACATTACCCAATACCTACTTTGTAGTACACATTCTATCTTGTGGCAAAGTTAGCAGTAGCTGTGAATCAAAATAAAAAAACGTGGCGAAGAGCAGTAAATAAACATGATAACATGAACACAACACCGTTCCAGCATTAACCTGTAACAATATCATCATGTCTCCCATATGAAACATGTGAAATCAAAGCCAATGATTCAGAGTGAGGGAAAACAAAAGAAGGAAAGGAGAGCTGATCTGTGAAGGAAGGGGGGTCACCGCACAGGCGTCCGCACAACAGCACCTGTGTAATCTGGCCCCGTGCCCAACCGCCCCTGGGGAACTGAAAGACCCATTGGCCCAATCCCCAATAAACTCCATTCTGATTGGTCCTTGACCCCCTAAACCCTTCCAGCTGCACCTTCTGGCCTCTATCACACCCCAATAAGATGGGACCAGCGCCAAGATTGCACACTGTTAGCCGTTAGCGATTTACGGTCACAGCCTTAATAAAGCTAATAGAGAACACGCTAATCATTTCGCGGTATTACTTACACTTAATCCCTCCCTAGTAGGCTCTAGATCACATTCCCTATGGGGGGGGGATGAAAATTGGACTGGAAAAAAAGTCTGGTTAACAAACCAGTGCTAGTTATAAGCAGGATTTGAGGTGACTATTAGCGACTTATTCTAGCAGGATCCTTAAGCAGTTAAGCTGTATTGTTGAACAATGTTGGCCATTCTTTGAAGCAAGCTGTAACATGAGAGAATATTAGTTAGGAAGTATGATGGAGAACCTATGCGTATTTGACGGTATATCTATGAGTCCGAGCGAGCTAAAAGATCTGTAAGAGTAGGGGTTGCTGATCCCCTCCAATCCTGTCTTCCTCATTGCACCCGTCACGACAGCTGAAGAAGGCCGCTGAACGGCCGGCGTCCATGTTTAACGGCCGGACAAAGGCTTCTTCAAGAAATGGGGCTTACCTGGTGGAAATGGATGTCCCTCGTGGCGGCCATGTCGAAGCCCAGCTGCTGGCTCTCGTACAGCAGCAGCCTGGTCAGGACGCTGTATGCCGTCTTCACGTCGCCGCCCAGGAGGGGGGCCGTGCGCTCGGTGGCGCTCCTCAGCACGCCGGCCAGGGCCTCGGACCTCTCGCCGTCCATCCTGGAGCTGTTGAGGTGCAGTTCCTCGTCCTGCGGGTCAAAGGTCGGGGAAAGGTCAGGCGTGCGACTTGGTGGTACCGTTTTAAATTGGCCAGGGTCGACAATGGGGTTTCGAACGAGGTTGTCGTTTGGTCGTGCCTCTTTCTTCAGCTGAGAGAAGGTGAGCGAGGTACAGTTGGAGAGATCGGGAGGCAGCCAACCGCTCTCGTCGCTGCAGTGGCGGATGGCTGTGCCTGTCGGAGAGGAGCCGCGGGTGGAGGTCAGGCATGGGCGAGGAGAAAGAACGGTAGAGTAAAGAATGAGGATGAGACGAATAGCGGTGAACATTTCTTGACACACTTTTTCACAGGAACAACAACACAATGCAAAGTCTAATCAACACGACTTACCAAAAGCTCTTTTTTGACACTTCGTGGCAGCGGGTTGTCCAAACTGGGTCTTTGGCCACCAAATCCCTGCGTCAAAGGCCTTGGGACAGCCCTCATACACAACTAGTGAAGAAAGTCATTAATAAGGAGGTAAGACGCGATCGGGGCCATGTCGTCATTCATTTCGCTGTGCATTTGTATCGCTATTTTCTCTCATGTTTTTACTCGATTTTGGGAATGATTCAAGCTTTCGTCACGCAACCGAGCATTACGTGACGACTGCCGTCAACGGGAAATGGGACCAGGCGCGTTTCACTTTCATTTGAATCCGCCTTACCCGTGCACCCGCCGGAGGTGACCTCGGCGAAAGGATTGTCACAGCCGTTGCACTGGCGGCCGATCACTCCCGTCCTGCACTGGCACTGGCCCGTGACGGGGTGACAGGAGCGCGACGCGGAGCCCAGCTGGAAGCACTCGCAGGGGTGGCACGCGTCCAGTCCCTCCGGCCTGTAGTAGTTATCCTGAGGACGGGAGAGGGCTTGACCAGAGCATTTAACGGCACGCGGGGGATGGGAACGGACGCGGGGGAGGGGGGTATGGGGGGGCCGAACGCGGTCCCCTACCTTACAGCGGCACTCCCCGGTGGTCTTGTTGCAGTCTCGGTAGAACCCTTTGCCGACATCACAGTTACACGGGCCGCAGATGGGGTTCCCCCACCAGCCGCGAGCACACGGCAGGTTGACTCTGGAGAACCAGAGAACGGTCTGTCAGTCCGCTTAGAACACAAAAGGTGTTCACATAAAAATCGTCGGCCAACTGAATAGAAGCTAAGCGCTGGCGTCAAAACCACCTCAAAGCTGTTTGAAGCCAATTGACACCATAGCCGGGTGTGGGGGGGGGGGCAGTTCACAGAGCCAGATTAGTTCAGAGGTTGACAGAAAGCGATGTGTGGCACAAGAGCGGTTAAGTAGGGTCACTGGAATAAGCTCTGACACAATGTGTATAGTTCGAAGAACCTGGCGAATAAACAGCAAAACCCGCATCAACGCACAGCAGGGGAGAGGGTTTACGTAACACCATAACAACTGTACACATGGTGTTTATATCATGAGTGTTTCTAATCTTCAGCGCTCTTCGTTCCAATGGATCTCGGTACCTACTGGTTCTGGCAGTACTCTCCGTAGGAGCCGGGTCCACACTGGCAGCCATAACCGAGGGGCGAGCCGGGCCGACGCACGCAGGTGGAGACATGCTGACAGGGGTTCAGGAGACAGGCGTCCACACAGTGCCTACCAAAGTGCCCTGGGAGTCAAAACGCCACTATGAGGTCACACGATCAAGAATCCCGCAATCTCTCCCCGCTGAAACCCCCCCCCCCACCTTCGCGAATAGAAGCATGCCGAAACAGATGATGAGCGGTGCACATCCCTCCCCCAATGGGGTCTGCGCGGGCCACCCGGGTGAAGGGCGCATCGACCCGGGCGGTGGGCGGGGCTTACCGGGGTGGCACACGCAGGAGTGCGCGCTCCAGTCATCGGCGCAGCGGCTGTGCTCGGGGCACACGTTCGCGGCGCAGGGGCTCGCCACCTCGCAGCCCTCCTCCACCCGGATCCTCTGGCCCTCCCGCATGTTGACGTTGGCCAGGTTGGTGGACGTCTCGCCCATCCGCACGCCCTGCCCACAACGCACCATTAGTGTCGCCTCAACCAGACGCATTACCTCCGACAATTACCTCCCTGGTGAGTATGGTAGCGAAATGTGGCGCGTTGGGGCTCACCTGCATGCAGCCCTTCAGTCCATTCTGGACTGTGCCGTCTTTCCTCATCTGGCCGCCCAGAAACAGACTCCTAAGCCTCAGGCCAGGCAGCTCGTTCCCGATCTCCACTGACCTCTGACCACGGGTAGGGAAAGATTATAACTGAGACTGTGTGAATTGTGAATACGCATCCTATTGCACTAAATCATGTATTTCCTTACAAAGAAAATAACAGAACATTATGGGTTGGTAAATGAGCGGGTTCCTTGGCCAAGCTATATCGACTCCTCGTTTTACAAGGGTTGAGGGCTACTGTGTGGGAGGAAAGGAGTTCCGGCATCTCAGTAAATTGACATTTGTACCTATAGCTATGGAACACAGCACCCAAACAAGTGGTACCAGGTTATCCTAGTGGTCAGGAGTGTTGGTCTAATCCCAGAGCCGACAATGTGTCCTTCAGAAAGACAGCTAACTTAACTGCTGCCAGGATGCCGTAAATAATAACATTTGTTACCCGGGAAAATAATGGTAACAAAATAATTGCACACATTTACGCAGACCATTGTACTGTGTAATTACGTACTCCTCTTTGGGCGTAAAACATTGATTTTGTTTGTTCTGATTTCCTGAAACGTGCGAACATAGATTTTGTTTAACTCTAAGTTCCTGAAACGTGCTAACATAGATTTTGTTTAACTCTAAGTTCCTGAAACGTGCTAACATCAAGTTTGTTTAGCTCTTAGTACCTGAAACATCCCGTAGTCAAGTGACACTAGGGCCATGTATTTGATGTCCTTGCCGTCTTTGACACTCTTCAGCTCCACCAGGATGTGGTGCCACGTCCCGTCACTCACCCTCAACTGAGGGAAGTCCAGCAGGGCCACCCGCCTCACTCCCAGGAACACCTGGAAGCGCACGTGTCTGCCGCTGAGCTACAGCCAGGGATGGAGGTCATCGACAGAGAGGAGAAAACAGGCGGAAGGCAGTGAGCGAGGATCGAGAGAGAGAGAAAGAGGTCGAGCGTAGCAAGAACGAGAGGGAAAGAGAACATGAGGTTTAGCAAATGAAATAAAGCAGTCATAGGTTTGGCTTAGCCTAGAATAACTTTACCCAGCCTTGTGACATGGAAGATCATGGAGGATTGTTTTTTTCCAGGCTGACCCGCAGAACTCACCAGGATGTGTATCTTAGAGAAGTCCCCGGCATTGGCCTGCAGTAGGGTGCCAGAGCTCTGCCTGGTCCGGAACATAAGGCCCACGTACCAGGGCACGCCGATGGTAACCTCAGGCTCGCGCCACCACACCAGGGCGTGGCCATCAAACTGCTGGGGGGCTGGCATGACTGGAAGACAGGAAAAAGAGAGGGACACTTTAGTCTTGGAATGTACGTTTTTACACGACGAGGTGATGCTGATCCTGCCATGAGAGCCCAGAATAATATTACATACATCCTAACGGCATTCTGACTGCAAAGCTGAATGAGTTTAAAGTTGTAGACACAGTGATTCATGGCTAGCGTGGAAATGGTGATTAATGCTCAGACATTATTGTGATTCAAAATCATGCTATTGGTCATTGTACATATTGTTCAGGGCTCTTATCAATAATTGCTGATTCCTTTGTAACATAGCAAAAATCGAGAATAGTGCAGAAATTCATTTTGACTTTCGTTACAAAGCCTTGCTCTTCTCTCCGGCCACCCAGATAAGACACTAAATGTATTTATGTTAAATAACTTTATTAGTCTAGTCTAATCTCTACCAAAAACAAGACTTTTAACCCTATTACGAGCCACATTGGTTTAATGATCAGGATGAGGCTGACTTCAAGTTTTCACTGTTATAGGTTACAGCGATTGTCTCAACCGAATTTTGATTTACACACCTTTTTTGGGGTTGTTTTAGGAAGTGGGAGAACCAAAACCTTCTTAAATACATAAAGCCATTTAAGATGTGATCTACTTTTAACTTTGTACAAAGTGAAAAAGTTGGCTAACAAAATGTTTTCCTTTAAACTGACAACTTTAAACTGTGTTTAAAGTTGGGATAACTGCTATTCCAGGTACAGAAAATGTGTCAACTTAAGTTCTGTCCCATGACCTGCTGTCCTAACACTATATACTGTTTTAGTTAAGTATTAACACCGACAAGTACCACTGCACCATACACTTGTGGGTAGTAATCAGGACACCAATGACATTAATGGATTCTTCTTTCCCTCGTACTTTGTTTGCTCGAGGGTAAGTGAAAACAAGGTTACCCTATTACTTCCATCAATCAAGCCAAGCTGATTACCTAAAGCAGGGCAAGGTTTAGGTTCCGTCTGCGTGTGAGTGTGTTTGTGGAATGTTGGAATGTGAAGATTTACAGGAAACTTGGCTACATTGACCTTTACTGTCTGTTTCCTCAAGAGCAGCTTTGTGGAGTGTGGCAGGAAAATTAGGTTCTCAACAAATAATGAAATAAAACTCAACAGAAGCTCGAGACGCATAGCACAAATACAGGATTTACAGACCACCACACACATAACCACCAAAACAGTCCTGTAGACACACTTCTCCCAACATCCTCTACCTTGTTCACAGTTCTTTCCTCCATAGCCCAGGGGACAGTCACACGAGTATGTGCTCCATTTGTTCACGCACACTCCTCCGTTCAGACACACACTTTTAGTGCAGAAGTCCTTTTTCGCTGTGCAACCTGAATGCGGACACAAAAGATCAGTGGCAGACAGAATTGACAAAGTGAAACAAACAAGCATGCAATGCTGAAATAGTTCAACGAACAAATGCTGTAATTAAGGAATATTCCATCTGTTATTGATGTTCTAGTCATACCAAAAGGGCTGGAACCCGAAAATATAACTCCACTGTATAAGTACATTTTGAGTTTACTTTATACATTCTGTACAAATTTATAAAATGTAATTTGGATGTTTAACAGTTTGATACTACAATCACAATATGAGAGAAATCTTATGGTGTGGTGAAATTGTTAAATGTAGGGATTGTAACAGACCTGCAGCAGTACCATTGTTGGCTACATAACTGGCCATGTCCACAAGCTCGCTGTCAATAGTCAGGTCTCTCATGCAGCCAACAAAGTCTCGGTTCCGGACCGGGAAATCCTCCGGCAAGTTGGGAACACCGCCGAGAAGTAGAGGCCCGGTGAGGTCCAGGGACCTGGAGAACATAGAACAACCATCAGAGTCTGATCTCCAGTTAAAGTTATAAGCATCATTGTTGTGACATTACAGTCCGGCACCCCAATTAGGCCACACCCTCACTAGAACAAGTGAAGATAAATCTGGTTTTAGCAATATGCCCCCCCACAGCAATAGACAGAACACACCCAAAGGCCAACAGCAGAAGGGTCCGGTGGTAATTATTCAGTGTGACACTTCTAGCGTTGATTGGCTTGTTTTAAAGTGCTGTTACACAATGTTCTTTGTATCCAAACAACCACATATCTGTCCCAAACAGACACGGTCATGTGTGAGTACCTTACTATTCTCTCAAATCCTCAGCTTTAACCGACAACAATGAAAATAAATAAAACCATGCTTTTTGCCCAGATTTGAAATGAATCTGGTTTGAACAATTTAGTAACTAGTTTAAACAACTTACTATTTCAGTCTTAGTTTTACATTTTGACCAAAAAGTAAATGCCTTGGACTGTAGGACTTCTGTAGAAAAGTGTCTCATAAATAGATTAGCCCTTTTTAAGAGAGTCTTACAGTATATACACTAGCAAAGTGCATACCACCCCTTAACCTCTGCATCAAAACTGCTATTGATCAGAATAATTAGTGCAATAGGCACACATAACAAGTTAAAAAGCCACAGCTTGCATGTAACAATATACCCTCTATTGTAAGTCTTGTGATTTACTAATACCCAACAAATTTGTCCAAAGCAGTTTTCTGAACGGATTTAGACTTGGGGATTTGAAAGGGGCAATCAGGACCTACTAGATGCACCTTCCAACCAATCAATGAATTATATTTTATCTTGAAGAATATAAAGTATAAATGTCTCATGAGCCGTTGCACATAAACTGAACCCAAAAGCTTGTTTTACTCAAATATTTGTATAATATATATATATATTGAATACAGAAACACAGGTAGGGAATCTCCCTTGTTATTGTTTCAACTGCTAAGTTCCTCTTTAAGCCTTCCAATACCTATGTACTCTGGATTCAAATTCTTCTGTCCGCGAAGACATAACAAATGACAATGTACGGCCTACTATTTAGCCTGTTGTGCAGTGTTGATGAGTGAACAGCTAAAACTCACTAAACGCTATCTGACCTCACTTTACACAATCAGACCTCACCAAACACGATCAAACCACACCAAACACTATCAGACCTCACTAAACACTATCAGACCTCACTAAACACTATCAGACCTCACCAAACAATATCGGACCTCACTAAACACTATCAGACCTCACTAAACACTATCAGACCCCAATAAACACTATCAGACCACATTAAACACTATCAGACCTCATTAAACAATATCAGAATTTTAACTTACTTCTTCTGTCCAGTCTGCGTGCCTTGGGCGGCACAAGAGTAGTTCCCGATCTGGCCCCCGAAGTGAATTGCCATGGCAACGTCGCAGTCATCTACAGCGACGACAGCCACCTTCTCTCCAGAGGGTCCGTGAGGGATGCCAAGGCGACCGATGTTGGGCTGGAAAGAGGGCGTGGTCATAACAAAAATAAGGAACACAACAGCTAAATCATTTCAAGGATATCTCGTTACCCATACAATAATGAGTCCAAATTATCTCATAGAAAAGAAAGATGCCAAATCAAGGTGATGGTCTGACAGACTGACATTTTCATTCATTTGCTTTTCTGAGACATGCACGTCTTCACTTGTCTAAGTGCAGGACTGTTTCGGTGTCTACGTGGGGATTGCCAACTTATCCCTCAAATCCCTGCATGAAAAATATTCTTGGATCAAATGCAAAACCATTTTACTGGCTTGACTGTGGTGCTAATCTGATTATAAGAGGTCCACTATGTGTGGGTAGAGATGTACTGGGAAAAAAAATGTTTTGTGTCAATCCCTCCAGTGGGACAACTGCTTTCACCAAGCCACCACAACCATTAGAGTTATCATCAGCAAATGGCAGTATGAAGGCCTCTACAACTCAGGTCACGACAATGTCTGTTTACACACTATGGTATTGACAGAACACCAACATTATCCACTTAGCCGCCCCGAAATGTCATTGTGTTTAGTGGCCTCGTTCTCATTGTGAATGACCGGAAGGAAGACCCATAGATGCCACTGCAGGTGTGACAACAGGAAGGGGTTCAATGTTGTGGAGCAGAGATAGTGGCTTTTTCTAAAGAGCTGCCTTTCTAAATGCGACTCATCACAATGAGTTCTCTCCCTAGTAGAATATATAGCTACTGTTGGAGCGGCTTTACATGGAAAAGTAGCCTGCAACAGTTCAAACGTTTCAAAAGCAATCATCGCAGCCCGGACATAAATGAATAATCAACTCCTGGAACATTCTAGTATTCCTGAATGGGCCTGATCAATGACGGCATTCCAGCTGTCGAAGATGCCCATCGGGCGTTGCTAGTGTCCAGTTTCAGTAAACTGATTACTCAAACGGGATGAGGTTCCACACAATGAGCATATCGGTTTCCCTGATGACATATTGGACTGTCTGAGATCAGCAAGGCTCCCAGAGCCATACAGGAATCAGACGGTAACTCGATCTGGTCCTGTAATCTCTTTCTAAAGTCCGAGTTGATGAAAATTAGAGGACTTTGGTCTTAGAAGCACAAATACATCCCGCCATTGGTCTTCTACACGCAGACCAGCGAGAAATAATAAAGGTTTAAAGCACGATTTTTCCAGACAGTGTTGCGGTGAATTGTCCCACTCTTCCCTAATAAGTGAGCAACAGGCAGGCATGTCTCCAAGATGCATGCGGCTTGCGAGGCTGTGTCGTGTAAACTGTTAAAAGATTGATAGCACTGCAAACACCTTCAGTCAGATATTTGGGTGATTGTTTGGGAGCATTTCGTCGTGGGACACCTGAGGATTTCACCTCTCTCCTTAAGCCCTGTGTCTGCTGTTAGAGGGAGTGTTTCTTCCAAACATAACTCCTGCTCAATCTCCACACGCTAAAGACATTCGCAAAACACAACACATACATCCAATGTAAAATATTAGTCTAAAACTGCAACTCGAAAAAGAGCACCATCTGCAAAAAAGATTTATGTCCACAAACTGCTGCTGTTTTCCCATTGGGCTGCAGAGACTTTCTGCTGGTTTACTCTCTCTTACTTGGTCTCTTAATTATTTCTGAACATGGAGGCAACACCATGGAACACAGATGTAGACATATCGCTACATGAAGGCAACACCATAGAACACAGATGTAGACATATCACTCATGTTTGATGCAGCCAAGCCTTGATTAATAGACTTTCCCTTTGGAATGGTTTTTACTGTAATCTAATAGCTTCAGCATGTACACCTATTGGACAACAGGCAAGCAGAAAGCATGGGTCCTAAGGCTAGGTAACGAAAGACTACAGCATGGTAATAGGCGCTGTTAGGTATACATAGGTGAGCAATGAGTGACAGGAAATAATTGTACAGAAGGGCCTTGAGGAGTCCTGACTCATAACATCAGTGGGTAACTTGTAGCTCTGTTGGGGGAGATCTCAATTCAATCAATCCAATACTTATAGCTCTACGAAATGGACCTTTGAGACACATGCAAAATGCAAAAGCAATGAGGCACAAGGAGGAGCGATTTGATCAATATTGCGCAGCTAAGAGCTGGTCTTAGGCACAATGCATTGGGTTATACCGTGGTATATTGGCAGATTACAACAAACCCCTGATATGCCTTATTGCTAATATAAACCCAAATACCAATTCGTTTATAGCAGTGAAAAGTGACATGAGCATTTAAAGCACCAGTTTATAATGTTCAGTTTGGCTTTCTGTTTAATATAAAAATACCAAGTCTGATTACACAAAATTATTAAAAAAAGAAAAATACCAAGTCCAGACTTCAGAACATTTTCAAAGTATGTCCCTTGCTCATCCATATATAGGCAGCATTCCATTTACATGATTTAACCATATCTAACCCAACCACTCAATGACACTTGTTCCCCTCTTTTTACACGCATTCCAAACAAAAACTCTCATAAATCAACTGATACTGTAAATGTAAGTGTGCTCCATCATCCTGAAAGCCAGGAAAGCAAAATCTAAAACAATACTTTTAGCATATCTTGTATAAATATGACCAATGATCTGAGTAAGGAAATTCCAAACCGTGTGTGGGTTTCTTTATTAACTGAATGGGGACTGAAGAAAGCAAAAAAAATTAAAACATGCAGCATTTGGCTGCATTAACAAAAAGCATGGTGTTATGTTTAAAGTATGTCATGGTAAGGTTTAGAATCAGAGGTACATTTAGCCTGTAAGGGTTAGGATTAGAAGTTAGGGTTATGTTTATTTTAGTCATAAAGGTTATTAAGATAAAGGAAGTATAGTTAGGTAAAGGTTAGAGGTAATAAATTGTTTTTTTTAATGGCAGTAAATTGCCGGGCTACACCTTGATTGTCACGTCGCCTCCTGGTGGTGGATCGACCTCCGGGCGCGTGACTCCGCGGCGTTCAACGTCACCGGCCTTCTAGTGCCATCGTGTATGTTTGTCCTGTTTCCCATGTCCTGTGAAGGTACCCTTCCCTGATTCCCTGCAGCTGTGCCCAATCAGCTGGGTATTTAAACCCCTGTGTGTCTTGTCTCCGTGTGTGTTATTGTCGCTGTTGTGTGTACCAGTACTACATTCTGTACTGATGAGAGCTAGGAAACTTTCATTCCCTTTGTTGATCCCGTCCGTGCCTTCGAGCATGCTGTGCCTTTTTTCATTTTGCCTTACGAGGATTTGATGGCATTGAGTTCGTAATAAACCGAACCATTGGTGAAACTTACCTGCAGCTTGGTCCGGATCATTATCCAGCCGTCACATTGATAGTTAAACATATGTGTGTGTGTGTAACGCAGATGATATATGTTATGGCTAGGTGGACTCTACACAAAACAACTAGTTGTTTTTACTTTCTACTACTGAAATACATGTCTAGGTGAATTTACAATAACATAGCTGAAGGCAATTGTTCCTTGACACTAAACAGATTTAGTTAAAAAAATTACATAGTTTCCTATCGACAACCTATGGATTCAAAGGCCAGAGCAATCAAACCAAACATAACACATTATATGTGTTATAATAACACTACGGCTAACATTATGATCTTTGACCCTGGCAAAAGGATAAGTTGGAGCCTTAATGCCTGGCTGGGCCTTTTGCAAACTACTGGATTTTCAAGTGTACTAACTTTTCTAGCTACAATTATTCATTGGATGCTCCAGTGCGTTCATCAAAAATATATAAATGTTTTATTTTAAGTTTCACCACACCTTCCAATGAGGGAGTAACTGTGACAACAGCTGTTGGCTGAATTCAGAGATTGTTCTACAAAGAATTCTGTCTCTCAATCCAACGTTAAAGACACAATTTGTGCTTGTTTTTTTGGCATCACTTTGAGTCAAGTATTTATAAAACCCACTGTGGGTGAAGTTGTCTTGCCCCCTACCTACTGCCTCAGATTGGGAGGTAAGGTAACTCACTGGCCTATTTAGTGATGTGCAGTGAAGTGATGTTGTTTTATGATCGCCAAAAGAGGCCACTAACCCTACTGTAGTTATACAGGGGAAACCCCCCTTGTTTGTACACTTAGAAGTTATACCTAATTCAAACTACAAAAGTTACGTCAGCAATAACCGTCTATTTGGAATGAGAGACCTTGTATGTACAATTGATGGCATTTTTGGTTTGTTGTTTGCCTGCAATTGGTCATGGGTTACTCAGGGTGTTATTGACTCAAATGTAGGATTTTTGCTTTTACTGAACTATTTAAAGGTCCGATTCAATCAATAGAGTTGAACTTCACATCAATGTTCATTATTGGCCATATTGAAATCTAATCCAACATGCCAAGGCACAAGATAATTATTACAATCTGAGATTAGAATAGCTAAATAAACCCAATTAAAATCTAATTGTAACGTAAATGCTTTAAATTAGAATGCGTTCTTGGCTTACTTACCTGATAAAATAATGGTAAAAAAGCTCTATTAGGTGTTGGCATCAGTGCATTGCCGAAAAACCAACAGAGGCCCAATGCTAGTAATACACAGCAGTCTAAACATACAATCTTACAAAAATACTGAATTCCTTTTTATGTAGAAATAATAAATATGCCAAATATCTAAGGGGTGGGGGGGGCTTGTAACGAATCAGCCTTCCTATTCATCTGTGTACAGAAACCGTGACCCCAAAAACCTCAAAAAAGAGCACTCATGAAGAAAGGAATTGGGGATGGGGTAATTATTAGTGTCCAGTTTTGCTAAACAGTCTCGAAGAAAAGTTTTACACTACAGTTCAAAATCAAAAGGCATGTGAAAATCTTTCCTAATAACTGATGAGACCTCTAAATCCGAAGCCCAATATAAGTTCACGCATTAAAAGGACCCAGTCAGAACTTGCTGCAACATGACAGGGTAAACAAATGACGTCTGCTTTCATAATGGGACCCTGAGCCACACATCGTTGGCCAGAGAAAGACCCCACAGGGAAGGACCCTGAATTGTTCATTTGGCTCCACGGGGGGTAAATATTAAGAGAGTAGAAGAGGGGCAGGGCAAGGGGGTAATTTTAAGAGAAGGGGCAGCTGCCTTCAGGGTCTTAGGAGAACACAGAAATAAACCAGATTGGGGTAAGGGTGTTCAATATTAACAATATATCACCTCATGTCCGGTCTATTTTGATTAGTTCTACACGCACTGCTCCAGTTACGCGAGTTTCCCTCTGGCTTCAAACGTAGAGCCTTTGTAAAAAGACAGGCAGCTATGTTTGTAGTGTTGAGCATATTTATTTAAGTTACTTTGCAACAGGTTTGGGATCATGTCAATTGAATGACCAACTGAAAGCACGGCTTCTGCATGTGTTTCTGTGCCTCAATGTGAAGAAAAAAAAAGATATCCGATTTGGAAGTGAAGTTTAAAATGCGCAGTTACGGACCACTGTCTGCCATGAGACACTATACATCAGAAAATGTAAAGTTTCTTAAAAATAAATATTTCTTCCCTCAAACAAATACACTGAACAGAGTGGAACAGTACCACTATCTCCACCTCCCCAGCCCTGGTCTGAATCGCTTGCCTTCTAGTCACCATCGTTTCCCAACTCCTCTCAGTGCTCACTAAAATAGATGGAAACCAATTTGTGAAACACATATGAGACTTTTTTTGTGCATATAGAAGTATTATGGGATCCTTATTGAATTAAACATGTGACCAACACTTAACATGTTGCTTTAATATTGTTGTTAAGTATATTTTTGTTAATTATAATACAAGTGGACATTTAAATTATTTCTTATGGCACGGGAATTGTTCGATCCACACCTAATGCTTTGAGTTTTGATCAAAAAACGTTATCTTGGTTATCCAACCAAAAAGTTGATTATTGATCACATTTTTACATCCAAACACTTTGATATTTTCTATGCATCTACCTTATTACTTAATCCATCATTTCTGTGGAATGTTCTTTGGTCTACAGCAGTGGCCAGAAAATTTGAGAATGACAAATATTTATTTTCACAATGTCTGCTGCTACAGTTTTTATGATGGCAATTTGCATGTACTCCAGAATGTCATGAAGAGTGATCAGATTAATTGCAGTTAATTGCCAAAACCCTATTTTCTTTAAAAATTCACTTGATCCCTAAAAAAACATTTTCACCGCATTTCAGCCCTGCCACAAAAGGAGTTTCAGTTGTTGTGAAGAAGGCTTCAGGGCGCTCAAGAAAGTCCAGCAAGCGTTAATCCAGCTGTGGGATCGGGGCACCACCAGTGCAAAGCTTGCTCAGAAATGTCAGTAGGCAGGTGTGAGTGCATCAGCACACGAAGTGAGGTGAAGACTTTTGGAGGATGGCCTGGTGTCAAGAAGGGCAGCAAAGAAGCCACTTCTCTCCAGAAAAAACATCAGCAACAGACTGATATTCTGCAAAAGGTACAGGGACTGGACTGCTGATTGTTTTGGGGCATCCAGAAAAACGCTTGTCTGCAGAAGAAAAGGTGAGCGCTACCAGTAGACCAGGAAACACCCCAGGCCTTAATCCCATTGAGAACTTGTGGTCAATCCTCAAGAGGAGGGTGGACAAACAAAAACCCACCAATTCTGACAAACTTCAAGCATTGATTATTCAAGAATGGGCTTTGACATTTATGAAATGTGTGCAATTATACTTCAGTATACCATAGTAACATCTGACAAAGAGATCTAAAACCACTGCAGCAGCAACATTTGGGCAAACCCATACTAGTGTAATTCAAAAAATGTTTGGCCACGGCTGTACTTCATCTTCCCAGCCTGATTAATAATCCTGCAATAGTTGGGCTTCATTACAGAAAATATGGAAAAAAGTCATGGTTAAAAACAAGAAATACACTTTACGATAAATGTGACATAGTCAAATTAATCTGTGTGAATTTGGGGCTTCTACAGCACAGAGGTGGAATACTTATGCAAGCATATTTCATATACAGTGGGGGGAACAAGTATTTGATACACTGCCGATTTTGCAGGTTTTCCTACTTACAAAGCATGTAGAGGTCTGTAATTTTTTATCATAGGTACACTTCAACTGTGAGAGACGGAATCTAAAACCAAATCCAGAAAATCACATTGTATGATTTTTAAGTAATTAATTTGCATTTTATTGCAAGTAATTGTCCAGTGAAAAATAATATTTTCAATATGTAATATTCCGTAAACTACTACCCATATAATGGTATTGACTTATCCTATACTCATATTTGTGGCCAAAACATCATCTCAAAAAGACATTTTTAAAAATCCTATTTTGTCAAACTATAAAAATATGACTTTCCTGGGACAGAATGTCTACATATTATTAGATAAAATGATTTATACACCTCAAACTAAACAGTCATTTGATTTGGTAATTAAAATAATTTCAATTAAACTGATTATCTGCAATCAGATAATATAATGTTTTTTATTTGTGGGAATAATTGGGAATATAATCCCTAAAAGTAAATTGTATCTAAATTCCAATGATTTTTAGCATTTTTGCAGATTTGTTTTACTACTTTTGTGTTTCCCCATGTTTAGCAGAGCTACAAAGCTTTTGAAAAACAACCCTGTCTTTCCAGGAACATGGCACTCAGTAGGATCCATCTTTGAAGGTGACCACAATCATTCTGGCTGCCAATAAACACAACCATTCCTGCATAGTAGGAAATACTTCACTGTTTGAAGCCTTCCTGTTTAGTTGCACATGATCCAGATAGTCTTTCAAAACAAAAGTACCTCCCTGAAATTGACTCTCAATAATTCATTCTCTTATGATTGTCAATATGATATGATTCCTGAGCTTCAAACTGACCCAAAACAAAGACTAGCATGTCTGTTTCTATGACAACCCTTTCAAACTCTGAACTAAGTGGTATGAACGGCCGGAGGAGAGTTTGAGGTTAGGGTTTGAGTTTGTGGTCTTGCGTCATATGAGGGCACTGAATCTGGGATCAAAACAATCTAATTGTATCCCCGTATCTGTGATTAAAGGATTCCCAAACAATGACAACTGCACCCGATGTCTCTTACCCCCCATGGACCAAATGTGTTATTCAAGTAGGCAACACGAGCAAAGTAAACAGTACAATAAGTGACACAAGTGTACGAGAAAAGGCTCTGCCTATTCACAAGGTGTGCTCACCTTGTTGTAGTAGTGTAGCAGTAACCTATGCCACTGGCCATCACTCACCCCACCTAGGACAAAGGGTGATACGGTGGTTTTGGCTTCTCCTAAAGGGAGGGAAACAGGAAATAGGAAACAGGAAAGAGTTTAATCGACACAGAATACACACCAACCTGGTTGGATCCTTTTCACCTCCTATCAGGAGGTTCGCTCATTTCAGTCTCTTTCATTACTCACCCCAAAACCAAACTTTACCCCTAAATGTGTTTTTACCCAATGGCAGCACTGCCACTTGGTTTGGAACGAAGCTGAGGGATGAGGCTAGGAAAGACAGAACCTTTTACAGCTCTGAGGTCTTTTAATATGGATGCTACTGATCCAGAACAATGAACAACATTACAGTTAGACAGACAGCCAGTTAATGATTGGTTACTTAGATGAGTACTTTCGTGCTACGAATTCCCGGCCAACTTAATGCACTAAGTCACGGTCCACTGGGTGAATGGCGGGATCACTGTGTTCCATCAATTCTCCCAGGTATGCTGAGTGTTGGCTTCATAAACTTTGACCCCCTCCCCCACACGGTTTAATGAGATTTGGTATTTTGCGGAAAAGGCATTAGGAAAGAAGTGAGGCGAAGCAAAGGGAATAGCGAGGGAACCGAAGAGACAGGCCCTCTCTTCTTTCCCTTACCTGCTGAAAAGGTGAGCTGGACTTGCTCCTCAACAATCTCCAAGGCAATGAAGTCGTGCCTCTCGTTGAATCTCCCATTGTAAAGCAGCAAGGCATCGGTCTCCCGGGTGGCGAACCTGCGGATCACACCAGAAACAGACGCTTTGTGCAATGAAGTTTATTATCAGCACATAATGAAGCAAAGGAGACTAGGGAAACGTTCCATTCGTTGCTAGCGAATTAGACCACAGGTTCGAGGTCACCCCCTGTCGAGGGAACGCATGAACCAGCCGAGGGGGGTGGGGGAGGTTTACTGACAAATCAGCCTGGGAAACCAGGCACAATAAAAGAGAAAAGGGGGGGTGGAAAGAAGAATCATCATTTTGAGACAATGAGAGGAGTGGAAAGAATCTGGAAAAACATCATACGGACAAACGACGGTGTGGACAGACATAGACAAACGTAGGCCCAGGTTCCGCTCTAGGGGCTAAGCCGCGGTGCCGTTGGCCCCAGGACACCTAGCGGGTACGAGCACGGGAGTCACCGGCCATATGGCACGGGGCAGCGTCACAGGAAACCACGCTCAACCAAAACAAAACACCTGGGGCTTCTGGCTCCCCGCCTCCCGTCCTGTTTTAACCCATTATAGGGATTGGGAGCGCAGGGCGCTAGGGAGAGATGTTTCACCATGTAGTGCAAAACCCTCCGGACCACTTAGATCAAAGCAACTCGTGTTTAACATTGTATTCAGCCATTTAAAACCCGATCTGCATCAAACTGCCGGATGAAATAACTGGCGCCTCCTTTATTATGCTGATTGCAAATCTCACAACGAACGTAGCGGAGCCATGATTCAGCACTGGGGATTTGCTGTTCAGATGTGCCCTGACAAGTCCAGTCGGTGAGACAAAGACAATGGGGTGTTTTAGTTGTTTTTTTTACATTGCCATGGATACAGCGATTACTGCATTTAAAAAAGGTGATGTAAGGGGACGTAGGTTAAAGCTGCCACTTATTATTTCTCTCATTCTATCCTGTGTCTCTCAATGGATAGAGTGTTACATGCAGTGCCAGGGTTGGGAGTTATTAAAGTGTACATCTCACTACCTTAAATTCCTCGGGACAGGAGCTCCTGCTAAACAACTCAAATGTAAACACATTCTCAAGTATATCCACACATGCCGTTAGATGCGTATCATTTAGGTGTGGATAGATGGCTCGCTACAAAGTAGGAAAAAAGACAAAAACTCCAGGTGTCTGTAAATGCAACGAGAACCAGAGAAGGACACAAAAGTAAACATGCCAGAAAATGAACCCTCATTCACAAGAAGGCGACGTTCATTACTCCCATTGTGACGAGCAGGTTAGCTACGTGGGTGTTACTCACATGAAGGACACGGTGAAGTGGAACCTCTGCCGTAACCCTCTGAAGGTGATGAAGGACTGTCCAGGGAAGCTGCGGGTGCTCATCTCACAGTAGGGCTTCTGGTACTCCCCGGGGGGGCACTGGCACACAAAACCCCCTATCAGGAGGTCCACGCACCTGGCGCCGTTCTTACACACCCCTGGGACGCAGCGGCCGGAGTGGGAGTTCACCTCACAGTGCTCTCCTGAAAAGGGAAACGGAAAAGAGCACAGGTGAGCCGAACGACATGCTGGGTAGAAGCGGTACGTGTGTCTGGTGGGAATATCTGGGGATTATGATGTAATTCTCAAAACAGGCCTCCATCGCAAATGGAATTTGGCCCCGTTTTTCTGATATCCTGCCTCTACTCCTTTTTTAACCGGATTAACCCTTAATTAAAAAGCAATTTTAAGATTTAAAAAAACATACTATATGGAGAGGAATATTTTGATTGTTTCTTAATCCTACTTTTATAGGTTGTTTTTTTATGCCAATTCCACATGTGGAAGCACGATTACCAGCATGTCAGGGAGGATTTAAAGGCTTGGTCCTCACTCGAGTATGTTCACATAGGACACATAAGTTCAACTCAGTTCCCGCACAACCTACAAGCTGGTCTGAAAGGACTCAATTGCTGTGGTCTGTGACCCACGCTGACCCTGACTCTTCACAGGAACCAAACGACTGGTGTCACAATGACAACAGAAAAATGTAGTGTCTTCGTTCAAGCCGCAGGCAACCTCTGTTGTCTGTTAGACACCTGTCCCTGCCCAGCCTGGCACTGTCCTGCCTGGTTAACTGGGCCTGAGACATGTGCCGTTCATGACAGCTTTCTCATGTAGATTGTGGTCGGACATGCTTACCGTAACAGCTTGGTGTGACAGTTATGGGGTCGTGGACTGAACAGATAGCTTTCAGTTAAAAATCTTAATTTCTGGTTACATAATGTATCAGATGGCCAGGCAGAAATAGAGACAGGAAAACTAGAGAGAAGATTGTGTGAAAAAAAATGGTGCGGATAAGTCCGACTGTAATTGTCACTGGGTAATATATTATTTTCGGGGCCATGAAGGACAGCAGAGATGGCTCCCCCACAGGTCTAAAGGAACAATTGCCAAAACCCACTAGGTTTTGCATTCCAATGTGTCACTATCAAATCTATGTCCACCTTAGAGTGTGTGGTGTTGTGTTACTCCGACAAGATCTGTGAAAAGAAAACACCTACGGCTTACTGTTCGGGCCACGGAATTCCAGCGGGTAATGACCCAACTGCAAGTCGGATAATCTCCGGTTATGGAGGGAATTACGAGGTTTCCTGAAAGTGTGAGAAACCTGAGGCCAGCACTGTCAGGTCAACGATCATCACCTCTCTTATGACTTCAGACTACCTGGAGCTGGGCAAGTGCCTTCAAAGCATTGCAGGCTAGGGTTTGATTAACAGGTATTGGCCTCTCTGCAAAAGCAGCGTTTTGGCGGTGGGCTTTAAAATTGTGGGCGCATTAGGGTCTACAGGCAGAGTTACTATCAGAAAAGATAAAAGTTCTTCACAGGGATAATAACATGGGTGCTTTCACAGGGATAATAACATGGGTGCTTTCACAGGGATAATAACATGGGTGCTTTCACAGGGATAATAACATGGGTGCTTTCACAGGGATAATAACATGGGTGCTTTCATCAAACGACTGTGAAAATAAGGGTTCAAGTAAAAAAAGAGAAAGGCTTGAGAGAAAAGGATCCAGAGAGGACACCAAACAAACGGGACCGCCCTCACCTGTGAAGTTCTCTGGACAGTCGCAGGCGTACCCGCTCTCCCTACTTCGGCACTTGCCGTTGTTCTGGCATGGCCCGGAGTAGCACAGATCAATCTCCGTCTCACAGTAGTCCCCGGTGAAGCCAGCTGGGCACCGGCAACGTAGCCCCGTCACCGGGTGAATAGGCCTGAACAGCACCGTGTCAGACGACACAAAGGGCGCCGAACTGTCAAACCTCAGGACCGACACACACTTCATGTAGTTCTCACAGGGCTCACGAAGGCAGATATTATCGTCGAAGGGCAACACACGCTGGCTGGACACCAATGTGAGCAGAGAGCGGTTCAGGTAAATCTGCTCCTGCAGGGCTTCAGAAGAGAAATATCGGCCAGGGGGGAGGGTGCCCCCAGACCCCCCGAGTTCATTCCCACCAGACGGGCGCAAGGCGGAGAAGGTGACATTCAGGATGCCCCCCTGGACGTGGGTGTCATTTTGGATGTTGAAGACGAAGACGCCGTCGCGGCTGGTGGACAGCACGGCGGCCACGCCCTCCATGAAGAGCGTTAGCAGTGGGGACAGGAAGCGCTCCTGGGACATGTTCTCCAGGCGCACTGTGATGCTGTTGGTCAGCATGTCGTCAGTGATGATGGTAACGCGCAGGGTGCAGAGGGCTGTTACGCGGTGGACACCGTCTGAAAAGAGAGGCAACCAGGGTCACTTAGGGTCACAGAATAACATTCCACTGATACATTAAAGAGACATAGGGGTCATGTCAGTCAAGTTTTGAACATGCAATCAGTTACGATTTTAACCTCAGCTGGCTGTCGGTTTTGAAGAATGCTTTGGCAACTGTGTAACTATTAAAACACAACTCTTCAATTATGGATAAAAACTAGCCTAGCCTATGCCATTGCTACCAAAATGGCAGGGAGGTTTGTTGCATTATGGGAGGTGAGGTTCCGTAAATCTCATTTTGCAGTATGTGAGAGGCCTGATAATGTAATACGGTTTTAAACCAAAAGTAAAAATCCTGGCACTATGTAAACCTTTGCTCAACCAGGATTACATTCAATTAAACAGCAATTTCCTGACAGTATTCAACTGCCACTGAATACCAAAATAATTATTTCACTCCTGTACACATGTGAGGACTTAAAATCTAAGGACAGCATTTTCCAGTTCAATGTACCAGCACTTTAATAACACAGTGAATTAATTACATGACGCATTGCTCCTTATCGGAGTCAGCCTATCAGAGTAGGCCCGCTAGATGTACCAGAGCTCCAACTGTCCAGTATTGTAAGAGATTAAGGGCTATTCCAAAAACAGATGGGTTGAATAGGGTCAAGACAATTCTTTCCAGATTGTTAATCTTGGTTTGGCGTTCTTCTCTCTCCCTGATGTCTCGCCACAGTAGGCCCCTCTATCATGTGAACCCAGTGTGTTATAATTACCAGACAAAGAGGACAAGGTTTCCACTCTGTTACACTGTCCTGTCACATACTGTCAACTCAGCCAGACATGCAGCGGTAGACACAACAAAAGACTCCCTCTCCATCTACACACACAGACACAAATGTATTCACACAAATAATCAATATGCATGCACATATACGGAGTACAGCACTCATATATGCCTGTGACACAACACAAGCACACAAATAACCATAAGCATGTATAAATACTTTCACTCACACACACACACACACAAACCCACAAAGAGTGAGAAAGATCTCATGTAGCAACTGGTCCTACAAACACAGCAGGGTGCCAAGATGCACAAAAGGACTGTAGACAAAGGAGAGATCTTCGGTGCTTATGGCCTTTGGCATAATTACAATAAGCCTGTTTTTGTGTACATTAAGTATATAAAATCGGGGGAAACTCTACCTCAGTGCAAACCTTCCTACCCCACTCCAATCCCATTTACTTTTACCTGAGCATCCGGTAATTGCATTCCCATTATGTCTTTCAAACCTAAAGTACTTCCCTAAAGACTGTCTCAGGTAATTTTAGTTTTAGTTGTATAAAGCAAGACAAGATAAAAGCTGCACATTTGAGGTAAAGATAACATACCAAGTCAGCCAAGCGTGTTAAATAATCTTAAACTACAAAATGCTTGGATCACGACAGATGTTTAAAGACACTCAGACTGAAGGCCGACAATTGACTGGAGAGTCGCCATCCCGTCCCTAATTCAGCTGTTATTTAAAGGTTTTAAGGGGGTTACGCACAATTGGTGAGATACATAGGATAATGTGTCCTAGGGTGAAGGCCTTAGATTCAAACACCGCCTCTGGGATAATTACTCCTGTATAGCTTAGCTGGTAGAGCATGACACTAGGGACAACAGGGGGCCTTGACGAACACACAAAACATCCACTTACTAACTGTAAGACCCTCAGGATAAGAGTGTCTGCTAAATGTAACTATGATTAACTAAATAGCTGACAAGGACATCTTTGCATTGTAAAAGGAGGAGACTTGCAATAACAAAAACTCCCAATAGCGGAATATGAAGTAAATCCAAGAGGCAGCAGCTGCCAGACATCATTATTCATTACTTTAATGCGAAACCCAAGTTCAATTCAAGGGTAACGAAGAAATACCAAGGTTGCTCTTCCTATCGGGTCACCTGCTTGCTTTTGCGTCTTCGTTGTGCCCCTCAAGCAATTGGAGTGAACTCTGCTGGCAATATTTGGCCCTCACTTACAGTGGTTGCGGTAGGTTAGTGTCCCTTTGGTTGATGCAACAAGGTTGTGTTACAATACCTAACAATTCCAGTTGCCACTCCAAGGACAATTCCTCCCAACCAGTTTTCCCTGTACTGCCCATTTGGTCAAGCATCTGACCTGGATTAGGTGTTATTGACTTTGGACACAGCACGTATGCATGTATTACTTACCCATGCATGTACTCTCACAATGTTCACCAGGCACCGCCAGAAGAGTACTGGTCTGCCCCTGAGCCTGGTTCCTCTTTATGTTTTTTCCTAAATTTTGGCCTCTTTAGGGAGTTTTTGCTTGATCTCTTTTGGGTTTCAGGCTGAGCGTTTCGTAAAAGCCCTTTGTGACAACTGCTGATGTAAAAGGGGCTTAATAAATAAATGTGATTTATTGATTAAAGCCCTTTGAAATGGAATTCTGGAGTGTATTGGATGTGATAATACATACTATATATTAAATAGTATATTTAATATAGTACTGTATTACAACGATATATTATTATATAGATTAAATGCTAATTCTACATTTTATTCACATAGCATTTCATTCAAACAGAACTTGTTTAATACAAGAATCCCAAAGAAGCTTTAGGAAAAAAGGTAATATAGCAAATATATACCCACGTATTGACGGATGCCCTAACACGGCTTTATTGAAGCCAAGATTATCAAAGCAAACAACTGCTTTGAAAATTGTACACCCATTGTGTAGAACTGAGAGACTACATTCAGTGAGGAATGGGGGCAGATCAGCGTGCAGAGGGATGTCTGTGCTCTTTCAACACAACCACCCAGTCAGAGACCGCGACATACGTTTTGAAAATAACAAAAACATCCACTTAAGAACATTGGCATGCTTCCGTATGGGTATAAAATCAGATTTACGAGACCGTCAACTACAATTACGCACATTTACAGGATCAGCCATTGAGTTCAGTCAGACGGGGAGAGCTCCTAAACGTCTGTGTCCTCTTTAAGCAACGAAAGGAAGAACTGGGACACTGTTACAGAAAAGTGGTCAACTGATGCACAAAGGAGTTAACTATTTTATTACTCCAGGGAGGGTTGAGGTCAGCCACTTTATTAGGATGTTTGCTGTTTTTGTTGCATCAATGAGTCATGCAGGCAAGATGTTCCAAACAAGTAATGTGGATTACTTATTTGGAACATATAATTAATCCACAAAGGTTAAAGCAATATTGAAAGGAGGGAACACATATGAGCATTGAAATTATTTTAGAATTGATTGTAAATGTTTTAAGTTTACATCCTCTGAGAATTCTGAAATTCTGAAAAAGGAAGATGTCCCCATTAATTCTAAGTGTACGTAACCTCATAAGAATGCTCGTCCAAGAGACCTTCACCTTACACATTACTGACTTGTTTGAAAAACACTCTGGGTGGATTTAAACTAAAACTGTGAGAACTTAAATATCTCTTTCATTGTAACAGATTGGCAAAAGCAATCGCTGTGTGAATAAAAAATTTGACATTGGACCCTTCTAAATCTGAATCGCAGCAAATCAAACTACATCCCTTCAATTCCCTGCATTAATACGGTCGATGTTCCACCCATCCAGGTGTCTCCCATTGCAGCTTGGTCAATTGCTCTTTTTCTATAAAAAGGGCGTCTGTCGGACCAACAGCACAACATACTAGATGCTCTGCATCTACAAAAAGGCCTTGGCAACAGCATTGCTGGTGGTTGACCCAAATAATCCCTTGGCTGCTTGGACCCCGGCCAAGGCCCTGCCATCGTACAAAAAGCACAGAGAAGGGGAACGGTTGGTGTGCCAATCGGCCTCTCCAAGTGCACACTCCACCGAGCGTGGAACAGCACCAAAACATGGGCCTTTTCCCAGCCTGTCAGAAAGCATTGTGGCAACATTTCCTCAGTAGCACAGCAGAAACAGTAATTGCACCAAACTTGAATTCTTTGACCAACAGCTTTGAGACACGTCAGACAGAATCAAGAACATTCAGTGATTGCAGGATCCAAATCCCTGTGAATCATTCTGTACATTTTAAAAATGTTTAGTTGGTGTGATTGTGCCACTGGTTTTTGACAACATACAGGGACAGATAACACAAGATCTTGTTGACATATAACTTTAGTTGACATACTGTTTCCAAATTCTAACGGATTCATTGGTTCAACGGCTTGAGTGGGACTTCTGCCATAACGCTTAAATGTTAACTTTCAGAAAAAGTGCACGCCACTGCCAGGGAAACGAAACCAAAGCACGGACTGTAGTCAAGGCCTTTTCAAGGGAAAAGATCTGATTGTTCTAGAGAATTGTAGGTATATTCATTTTCCTCACACACCACAGGTAGTTATGCGTTGACTTTCCCGGAAGTCGATTACCTAAAGACAGCCCTTTACAAAGTCAACACAACCCCAGAGGAACGCAGTTCAAGTGATGAGAGGCATCGCTGGGTAAATGAATGAAGCTCGTAGCACTAGAAGTGTCCGTAACGTGCCATAAAGCCATAGGAAAGGCCCATGTTAAGGATATAACAGGCGCTCAGGGATGGAAGAGGTTCGCATAATGCCTTCTGACTTCCATTCAAGTCAGATTTCAGCGGGAAGGAAGGCGGGAAAGGAGAGAAACAAGGGTAGAAAAGGTAGAAAATGAAGGAGGGGCAACAGCGGAAAACAAACAGGAGAAGAGGAATGGGGAGGAAAGGGAGTGGACACTCAGAGGGCACCTGCCGCAGGCTCTAAACCACATCAGCAGGGAACACTGAGGCTTTGATCACGACCAGGGTGTTGAGACACCCCCAGGAGAGAATAGCACGGCAAGCTAATTAAACATGGTATTTTAGTTGGTGAGCATGTCGGTTCATCTGTACCACAGAAAGATGCTGTTGCAGTCAGCGAGCTAGCTATATAAAACCACTAGGACAGGCTTGCATGGAGGTAACATTATGGGGATAAAAGAAAACAGTATTAGGACAAAATGCACATTTTATTCATAGTTAGCATAGTTAGGGTCCAGTATTTTAATTTCTAAACACACCGTTAAACAGACACATCTGAAACCACTGTTGCGAGTTCACATACTTGTAGTACAGGGCGGTGTCATGGATCGAGCCCATAACACTGAAACTGCAAGGGCCATGCTCTACGAACAGAGATGCAAATCAAAATGAACCATCTCTGTTGCAGTGTTTTTACCTGCTAGGGTCCCAGGTCTGAATCCCAGACTAGGACCAGAAGCGTTGCAGCGCTACTGGAGCAGCATTGAGGGACACAGGCCTGAATCTAAAATACCGATGATGATCAAGAAATGTGACTGATGGTGATCCTGACATTCGAAGTGCAAACAACCACATTGAATTTTTTCGTGGGTTGGACAGCGTTTTCAACAGTGCACAGCATTGCTGAATAGCCTTGGCCTATTTTCAGAGTAATTATCATGATAATAACATTTTGGGGGGGGGGATTTTGGGGGCAAACAGACACTTGCTGTTTTTTAATGAAAATATTTCATATTTGCATCAGTCAATGTAATCAATTTCAGAAGAACTCACCCAGAAGTAAAAAATCCAGACATTGCAAATGACTAGGTTTGCAGGTAGACTATAATAATTTTGATCGTTAGGTGCTCGACACATAAATCACTCCACTCTTTGTCTAATAGCTCTTGCTAACTTATGCTTATGACAAATGACCCGATGTTCAATAGAAGGGTTGGGGATTTCCACAACTGAAAGGAAATTTAACTTTACAGAAAACGCTGCGGGCTGAGTGGGCGTAAACTGTTGACATTTTCATTTTTTTAAATACCAGTAGTCATTCAATCAGGAATGTCAGAAACTAAATTGTAAAACACTTTTTTGGAAGGTTCCCCTTCCAATGTTTAAGTAACAATTTCAGAATAAGGCATTATTTCCCAACAAACTTAAAACTTAAATCCAATTTACTCTGGATTATGTTTAAGAAACAACATGAATATGCAGAGTGCAGAGGCCATAACATTGTATTTATTATTACGCTTTTCACACATTATTGTTCACTGTGATTTCCTGATTCTCCAGAACCATGATAACATCCACCGGAACATAGCGCTGTTAAGAAATACTTCCATTCTTACTTAGTAAAAAATTACTCTAAATGACAAAAGACATTTCAGGTTTGACAAAAAAATCCTCTAAATTATGTGTATTTTTACTGCATAAATATATTTTGTACTTAAGTGCTTAATATTATCAGTGCATTCAAAGAATTTGCATCTTATTAATACACGTAAATAAACTCATCTATTTAGTTCAAATAAAATTAAATGTTATGGACCATAAAATTTTGTGAAAGGTTACTTGGTTTATTTGGTAAACTATATTATCAAAATGTAAATGTTATCTGAATTTCACCTAAGTTTAACTAGAAGTACTATGTAGAAGCATTGAATATGCTGAAGGGTTCCCACACGTTTTTTCAGCTCTGTATTGTGTTTTCTAGAGGAATTCTAAGGTTTAGAGCTTAATCAAGGCAGGGGGTGATGCCCTGTTAGCCCCAGTGTATTTGTGTAATCTCAGAGAAATGACCTTCACGGAGCTCATGCTTTCTGTCTCACATTTTTACAATCTCTATTGTATCTAGGAGCAACCTTTCTTCCATTAAGCAAAACTCTAGCTGGGAAGAAGTAGAATAGGTGAAACTCATCTGAAAATGACTAGCAATAATACAAACCAGAATAAATTAAATTATTTGGAAAAACTGTAAAACTATACATAGAATGTTCCTGTAAGTAATGCTAAAGCTGGAAGCTAACAAAAAAAAGGATACAACCCTGAATCAATGTCGTTCAGCATCTTTTGTTGCTTTGAAGCTATGTGAAAGTTTATATGATCACGACACATATTAAGAAAACCTTTGGTTTTGAAAGGGCCACTGTCTAATCCTTGTCTGACTGAGCCCCAGACATGAAGATGAGAAGAAACAAATCCTTTCTGTCTGTAGTTTTGTTCTTCATTTGAATCACTGTGCCACAAACAGCTTTGTGCGAGCATGACAAAAATCTGCATGGAGACAATAGTTCCTCAATGCCCTGCTTCTAAAGGGGTATGAGAGGTCCCCCTCTCCGTAACTCCTATAAAAAAACCTGCACAAGAACCCCCCCTTTCCCCAAGAATGTCCCAAGGAGAAAATGCTTCAGGTTGCTATGGTGACGCCACACAAATTGCCAAAGCCTCTCAGCCTCCGAGACAGAGAGAGAGAGAAAGAGGGAGACAGAGAGAGAGTTGGAAGGGGGCCGGTAACAAAAAAAGGCTGGATATATGTTAGGTTGTTAGGTCATGGAAATTTCCAAACATATGAAGTGAATCACACCCGAAAGTGAATTCTACAAAATCTGTGCTGTGTTTATTGAATGAATTGAACATTCTACCGAAAAGCAGGTATACCAATTCCCACCAGTGCAGGATATTGGGCTTCACGCAACCATTAAAGGAGCAGAATAAATAGTTTCTGATATTTGACATGTTAAAAGTTAACGGGAAGTGGGATGTGGGGATCTCATCTAATGAAGTTCGGAAAAGAAGCGAAAAGAGAGTAGATGCGAGGAATCTAGGGAATGTAACAGATTCTTATCCAAACACCAGCCATAAGGACTTCAGGCAATTCAGGTTATGATGATGTCATCATTCCTGTGTGTTAAATCTGGCATGCTAGCCAAATCTGCAACAGTGTCTGTGACATCATCAAGTAGTAGTAATACCATTCACAGCAATAAATGTTTTTTACTAAAACATACTAAAATACTGTGGGCCTCTCCCCAGGGAATTCCTTGAATAAAACATATATTAAAATGTATTATAACAGGCAAGTAATCTGAGAATATTTACTGGGTTTAGCTTTGGAGGTTTATTAAGGTTTTTTCTTTTCGGAAGAGACATTTTGGCCCTCACCTTTTGGAATAAAAAGTTGAAAATGTATGCTTAAAAGATATTCTGCTTTTTTGCAAGGTTATTTTTGTAGAATGTTGCGGAAATATTCTTCCAAATATTTCACCATGAATTTTTTAGAGTCTTTGAAGTGTAAATTATATTGATATTTAATGAAGGTGTATAATATATTTAACAGACTGTTAGAAATGTGTTGAGAAGTGCTTGTGTTCAGTTTAGTAGCCTAGGCTAAATTGTTTACCAATTTACATAATGTTCTAGCTAACTATTTGACCCGAGTAGCAGCCCTCACAGTTAAACATGCTACTTTCTGCCTGTCTTAAGATTTAATTGGTTGTGTTCATTTTAGTAGCCTAGGCTAAATTGGTTAGCAATTTGCATAATGTTCTAGCTAACTATTTGACCCGAGTAGCAGTCCTCACAGTTAAACATGCTACTTTCAGCCTGTCTTAAGATTTAATTGGTTGTGTATGAAAAAATTAACCATAAAGCGTTTCAGTGTTGTACAACATTACATTATAATGCCACAATGTCATATTAAATGTTTTAATATATTCATGATTAACAATCAAATTATTAATTACTTAGAAACCAGTTGCTATGAATAATGGTGCCATCAGCTGTCTACTTATGAATGACTCGTTTACTTTTGAGTCTGTGTTTCTGATGCAAAATAGGCCCTTAATTATCAAAGTAACTAAATTATTATACAATTGTGAGTCATTAGCAAACTGTTGGTTAAACATTAAACTTTTGGTTACTTTTAAACTAGCCCTCATTTGGGAGATCACAGGGATATGTAAATGTTTTATCTATTAACTGGTTGCTATTGTCAGATTTATCAAATGACTCGTTAGGCATAAAACTGCTGTTGCTATCAAACATTATGTCACAAACAACTGAGTGAGTGTATTGGTGAAGGGTTTGATCAAATTGGCCGATAGATGGAAGGTGTGTGATGTGATCTCATGCACCTTGTAAAGGTATTTGGTAAATTAATTAATTTAGCATAATAAACTTGGTACCCCCCCCCCCATTTAATTGATTTATTGTGGGGGGGTACCAAGTTTATTATAATAGGATGTTTAGACAGTACTGTCATATAACAAATACATGATTACTCTAAATGATGCATTACTGGTAAAACATTAAAGTGTACATTTTACAGGAACTTAGAAATGTGTTACATTGAAGCACACATCAACTACTATTTATATTTAATACATATTATACTTAAATATTAAAGTTAAACTTGTATATTATATGTATTACTTGTGGACAATTGAAAGCAGCATCTTGTATTTTGTGTTTGATTTAATAAAGAATAGGATTTACTACTAAAATGGTGAAATTATAAAATGACAAAAGAGTGTAATCATTGTAAATTAGGCTGAAGAAACACAGAATTCTGCAAGGCCTATTAAATAGATTTACAAAATGAAACCTTGTCAAAGACTTAGTCATCATAGTCACTCAGTTCGGGTTAGGGTTACAGATGGTTTCATTTAAATCCCCTGGCAGGATGTCCATAAAAAACAAGACAGTTAAACAAAAGACGGTTCTCTACTTCATGATCTCGGTAGGAGTGAGATCTAAAGAACAGGGAAGCAAACATTAAATGACACAAACTCCAATGTAAAATATACCATACCCAAATGACATCTCTGAACATTTCAAACAGGTATGCTTCTTTGAGACAGTTCATATAACCATTGCTCAAATGACTTCACAGTTATTAGATGACCAGCTTTTTGTCGCTGGCTTAGCCTGAGGGGATTGTGAACAAAGATACAAAAAATACAAATTCTCCACCAGGAACAAATAGTTTCAGAGACACCTGTCACTGATCATTCTCTTGAGCATTTATTAGATTTTCTTTGCCGTTCTCTGTAAGGTGAAATATGTAGTTGATTATGAAAAGTCCCAAAATGTTAAATCAACTGATATTCTAACAGCCATTAAAAAGGTGGTAAATAAAAATGCAGAGTTGTGGCAGGGCTAATAGATGATCGGTTAACCCAGACAGACAAGCAGTGTATTTCAGCCCTGTCATGGAGGGCAAACTTCAGAATAATTTCCCAAAGACATAAGATTACTCTGCTCTTCAAAGACATTCACAAAACCTTTCGATTGTATCTCATAGTGGCAAACCTAATCAGGGAAAAATAGACAACAGATGGAGGGGAAAGATAAAGGGATTACAGTCGTGCAAACAGTAGGCGTGACAAATAGAAAGAAGAAAGAAAGTGAATTGAGCATGCACACACACACACACACACAAGTTCCTGCATGTGTGTAGACAACGACCAGTATTCTGCCCAGACACCTAAATTAAACCAAGAGTGGGCAAGTTTTAGCACGCTCTGATCTTTGACTGGAGTGCGAATGAGACGCAATAGGAATCATAAGTTACGGGGGAATTTCTTCCCGACACATGGGCCTAATCAATCATTGTTTCATAAGAGAGATGTAAGCCAAAGCTTGGGGCAACTTTTGTAGCAAGCATGCCTACAATACAGGTCTCAAATGAATGTCTAGTTAGCTCAAATGAGTTGAAATATTTTTCGGCATTTCAATTGTGTATGCCAGATTGAATGTGCCACAATGCCTGTCTTATCATGGAATGGTTTAGCTAAGGCTTTCTTGTCTAAACAGATATGTGGTGACAAGCGCGCTTACTTCAAAAGAGGCCGTTCTTTTGGAATTCTTAAGATTGCTTTAATAATAAATAGCAGAGGGCTCCGTAAAGAAATTACTGTCAACTTGACATCATGAGAAAAATGAAAAGAAAATAGCTTTGATGCAACTGTGGTCACAAGATAGCGAATAGCCTGACATTATGTAAGTGTCACAGTGATTGCGGGTGGTCTTCTAAGGGGATACCCGCAGACTGTATCATTTGGACAACGTCATGCGATGCTGCTGTTACTAATGCTACAAGTGCAACACAGAGCGCTGATGTTGAACACTTGATGTTAAGCCATATGGTAAATGTTTACATAAATACATTCCAAATCCAGCTAAGCCAAAACTAATCTTGGGTGTGTTGCTGGGCCATATTTTGGGGTGTAAAGGGTGGCCATCAGAAGACATGTTAGGGGGGCCATCTACTCAAAGGGAACAAAGAGGTTAGTTGCCGCGGCAACAAGGCTGCGGGACAAGTTAGGGTAAGGGGGGGGGGCTTTTTATTTGTGTATAGCTAGCCTGTAATTGGCAACGTAGAAGGATTTAGTTGCAGGCATCAGTCTCACCCTAACAGACACACAACAGCAGACTCCCATTTAGAGTTGAGACAAGAACCAGCGATAAAACAGGTGTACAAGTAGCACACGTTGAGGTCACATTGCAAGACAACAGCACCAAACAACGTAGAGGAATTACGAGAAGAAACCAAGGTTATGGTTGTCAAGCAGAATACTTGAGCCGTTCACACATAGATGCATTTCAGAGGCAGCTTATTTACCTGTAACAGACATCTTCATGGTGGCCTCAAGGGGCCGGCTGTTGTCCAGGTCTCTGCTCAGCCTCAGTTCTCCTGTGTCCTGGTTTAGTACCAGTAGGCTCAGCTCATTACCCTCTGCAAAACTGTAATGGAGGTTATCCGACACGTCCGGATCCTGGGCCGGAACCTTCCCAATCACCCCGGCAGGAAAGCTGTTGGACCGGTTGCTGATGTAGTTGTTGAAGATGATCTCAAAGTCGTGTAGGACAGGTTCATTATCATTGACGTCCAACAGGCAGATATGAACTACAGCTCGGCTGACCAACGGCGCAGAGGTTGCCTGGACCACGATGGTGTACTTCATCTTGGCCTCGTAGTCTAAATCTGTGAGGGCAATAAGATCCCCGCTGAAGATGTCTAGCTGGAAGACCTCAGGGGCATTTCCTTCCACAATTTGGAAGAGGATTTGCGCATTGCTTCCCTCATCCGGATCCGTGGCTGTAATGCGGGCTATTGTGGAACCCACAGGGCAGTTTTCCGCCACATAGACATACAGGTCGTCCTTTTCAAACACAGGAGCGTTGTCGTTGATGTCTAGGACGGAAACCTGGATGTTCACCGCAGCCTTAAGAGGCGGTACACCTCTATCCAAAGCGAAGGCCTTCAAGTCGTACACAGGAACATTCTCCCTGTCCAGTTTCCTGGCTGTTCGGATGATGCCGGAGTAGGGTTCGATGAAGAAGTCCCCCTCTCCATCATCCCCACCCAGGAAGGAGTAACTAAGACGCCCGTTGGACCCGGAGTCCCTGTCAGACGCGGAAATCTGGAGGACGCTCGTGTACACGGGTGCATCCTCAAGCACCGTTCCCTGGTAAATGTCCCTGAGGAACTGAGGCGCGTTGTCGTTGGCATCCAGGACGATGATCTCCACGTAGGTGGTGTCCGACTTCTGGGGGATGCCGTTGTCACGGGCAATGATGGCCAGCGTATAGGAGGCCTGATCCTCATAGTCAATTTCAATCTGCGTGGTGATGGCGCCAGTGTCCGGGTTGATTTTGAACTGGGGCACGTTGTCCTCCATCACATAGCTGATGCGCGCGTTCTCCCCCGTGTCCTCGTCCGTGGCACTGATGACCACCACGGTGGAGCCGGCCGGCCGGTCCTCGCCGATCATCACCTGGTAGTTGGCGCTCTGGAACACCGGCCGGTGGGTGTTGGCATCGGTGACATTGATCACAACCAGCGCCGCGTCGTGGCGCGTGCCGTCCGAGGCGGTCACCGTCAGGACGTACTGGCGCTCCTGCTTGTAATCCAGCGGGAGTGCCAGGGTGATGACTCCGGCAGCGGTCTGACTGGTGATGGCAAACCGATTCCGCGTATTGCCGCTGGAGATCTGGTACGTTACCACACTGTTGGCGTCGCGGTCTACGGCAGACAGTGCCAGTACGCTGGCACCCACCGCGGCATCCTCGTTCATTTTCAGGCTGTACGAGCTGTGCGTGAACGCGGGGGCGTTGTCGTTTACGTCAATCACGGTGACAGCGACACTGGCAGAGGATGACATGGCAGGAATCCCATGATCCACCGCTTCGACGCCAAACTTGTAAAAGTCGGTGGTCTCGCGGTCGAGCTCTTCACTGACAGTAATCCACCCAGTGCTGTTATTGATGGTGAAGGGGAGGCCCGGCGCCGTATCAGTGAGTCTGTACTCCAAATGAGAGTTGTCACCGGAGTCTGCATCAATGGCCTGGATGTGGATCACAGAATAACCAATGGCCACATTTTCCAATACGGTCGCTTGAAAAGGGGTGCTAACGAACATAGGGGCGTTGTCATTTATGTCAACCACTTGCACCACCACTAACCCTGTGCCATTAATCAGAGGCGGTCGTCCACCGTCCTGCGCCTTCACCCTCAGGGTATACTCCCGGATCATCTCGTAATCCAAGGGGTTGATGAGGTCGATGACGCCCGTCGGGGAGTGGATGTAGAACTGGCCCTTCGCGTTGCCACTGATGAGGCTGTAGTGGACCTTGGCGTTGTTGCCCTCGTCTTGGTCCGTGGCTTTAACCCGGGCCACTTCGGTGTTCACGGTCATGCTCTCCGGCACCCGGACCACGTAGCGCTTCTCGCTGAACTGAGGAGAGTTATCGTTCTCGTCCTCCACCGAGACGTACACTGTGGCTGTGGCACTGCGGGGCCCAGGCTCTTTACCCTGATCGTTGGCCTCCACTGTCAGCTGATACCGGGTCGTGGTTTCCCTATCAGGCCGGACCCTGATCTTCACTAGGCCGTTCCTGTGATCAATTTCAAACACAGCGTTATCCCCCTCTTCGTTAACTATAGTGTAGATCATGTTGGCATTTGATGGGGCATCCCCATCTGTGGCCCTAATAGTCAGTACTTCGAAGCCCACCTCCACGTTCTCCCTGATGCTGACCCTATACTCTGTCTGCTCAAACACAGGACGGTGATCATTAGTGTCACTTATCGTGACGGTTAAGTAAGCAGTGGCTGACCTTTTCGGTTTGCCCCTGTCTGTAGCAATAACTTTGAATACATGAGTATCCTTGACTTCCCTGTCCAAAGGCTGCAGAGTCGTGATGCTGCCGGTCGTCGAGCAAATTTGAAAATAGTCATTGGATCTGCTATCGAACAGAGCTTCCATCTCATAGTCAACTTCACCAGCGTCTCCGTCGTCTGTGTCCAGTGCCTTGAGCGTAATTACGCGAGTTCCCGCGGGTTCGTTCTCCGGGACAGACACCTGATAGTTGGGGAGTTGAAACTGGGGAGCGGTATTCACATTTCTTTTAGTACGTTTGGTCCATGTATCCAGTGTCCCAAAATGCCTGTCTGTAAACATGGCATGACTATGTTGAGATGTAAAATGCAATGTCACATGGACAGTGGTGTAATTCCTTAGATTGTGCACCCTGCAGAATAAATCAAACTCGTTTTGCTCATTGAGCTGCATACACTTTGGAAAAAAACTCCCTTTATCAAAAAAGACGTTCCACTTAGCACCCTTACATGAAAAATTATAGGAGTGTGGTTTTCCAGTTAATGGTGGTAAATGTTCATAAATGTTCAAAAGCAAAATACTCGTCGAGACGCATGGAGATTTTGGTACTTCTGCAAAAAGTTTCATGTAAATCTCAGGCTTACTTTCGGTGCTCTTTCTTCTATATTTAATGAAACAATTCTGTCCATGCACAAAAGTATTGAAGTGAATTAAAATAAAGTTTCTGGAGGTAATTGATTTAATCTGAATGTAAAGCGGCGCTGGGTTCTTCGGGAACTGCGCACAGTTCACTTTTCCTGAGAAATGTAAAATTCCGTGTTGTCTGTCAATATCCAAAATGTGTCTCACGTATTTAGGAGTTAAAGTTCTATCGATTTCATATATCCACCCCCGTCCAAGAGATACATTTCCAAGCGTTACTCCAGACAGCAATGTGTCAGAAACGTGCAGATCAAAACATGCAGTTGCTGGAAAGTGAGATATAAACGCTATCCATAGCCAAAGCATTTGTAATTCCATGGTTTAAAACGCATGGCACACACCTGGTCTGGCAAGAACACATATAAAGTCAACAGAAAAAGTTTGTCCCATGTTCTTGCTATCCATATTGAAATGAGCAAGCGCAGCATAGAGCGCCCATGTAATGGTTCAAATTGGCCTTTCACACAGCCCCTCCTCTGAAAGCGACCGCGCTCACCAACTCTATTGTTTGTCAGTCAAACACAGATTCACAAAACTCAGTGGCCGACCACCAACTCATGCAAGTGAATAACATAGACTATCTCGTAAAAATCTCTAATAACTCGTAGGTGCTGATCTATTGCTTTAGAGACCACGCAGACTTGGGTTTGAACATGGCTTTACATTGGAAAGTCTGTTCTTATTGTACAATGTCTGACTGTCTGTGTGCATTTTCTGTAAATATTTGTATTTTTTAAAGAAAATGTGAACGTGATTAAATGCCGTCACCTAGTGGAACAAGGACATATACGCTACCATGATGCCTTTATTTTAGCTACCAATTATAAAAAAAAAAACATTAGACTGACCATTACACCATCTGAAGCCAGTATAGCCTACATTCAAATAAGATGGTTATGCAAATGTACCGTTTCACACGGAACGAGTGTCGAACCAGCAACGGTACAAAGGTACCCATTACCAACGCATGGTCGTTCCCTTTGCCCCACTAAAGCCGCCAATCACAACACATCGATGACCACCAATGATGTGATGGATTTTTTTTTTTATTACCGTTACGTTACATATCTATAAAAAAAAAATCGCCGGCCGATTCATTTTACACAGGTGTTGCAGCAGTCTGGAGCATTTTGGTTTTTATACCAAACGATTACAAAAATAGCAACGTTTTTGCTTGGTTTCTCACTTCAAAGCATAACATATTAGTGAATAACGGCGAGATTGACTGTAGTGTATCGCATGAAACGCATCCATCATAGGTTTTTAAGGTATCTAACTCTGACCCCCATACATTAAACTTTCAATCGGGTATTCTGAAATACGCAAGTGGTCAAATCATAAGGGGTTAGAAACGTAACGTTTGTCTTGCCTCAATGCGCTCTGGCAGCACCTTGTGGTTGCTTGGCGTCTGTGTGATAAATCAAGCTAGTCTAGGGAGCGCGCGCATACCAGCACATTAGGATTTTGATAAGGTTTGTAATGTCGTGCAAGAAGCGTCATATGAACCAGCACGGCATAGGATATCCTTTAGAAGACATCCTGACATAAAGGTGTCCTTAAGTAGAGGTAAAATGAAACATTGTGTCCAGCAAGAATGTGAGAAAGCAGGTGTGCCCACAGGAGGCTCTCAGGCTGATACAAATACACAATAACATGAATATGCTTAATTAAGAACATTTATTTTTCAGATTTAAGAACAATCACAAAAAGCAGCAAAAGTGCAACAAACAAAATACATTTTAACAGTACCCATCTTAGAAAGAAATCATATTGTGTGACTTAGTAGTGATTTATTACATCTACTTTTCTTTAGTAAAAACATGATCATAAACACTAGTTTCATCAGTGTAAACGTCGCTAGCGTGGGGTCAACCAACGCCTTTCAGCTGACATTCCAACCAACATACATTTCCATAAATTCCCAAATTCAGGCATATTGCAATACAATTCATTAAAAAGATAGGTTTATCAGGGGTGCATCATTTGATTGTTGATTTTTGTCTTCTGGACTCCATTTGATGAGTGGAGAGCTCAGATCTATCAACTGTAAACGGAAGAAAATACTCTAAATTACAGATCAGAAAACAAAACAGATACATGTTCATTTTAGTAGACGTAGGGCATATGCCTTCATCCTATTGGTAAAATTTTGTGTAACCATCTTTTGAAACTTTCTAGACGCAAAATTAAAAAACATGGTCTCCCATAAACTATTTCTTGAACTCACAAGCCAGCTTTTTTATTGCAAACATTAACAGAGGATTTGTAAAATATTCAGACCAGTTCACTTTCTCCATATTCGGTTTGGTTTTAGACAATTTATAATCGATCGACCCTCTCACTTCAATTTACACAAAACACAGAATATTAACAAGGCAAAAACACTTAATGTGGGTGAGTGTATTGAAAGAAAAAAAACATTTGATCTGACCACAGTTGAGATCTCTAAATCATGTCCAATACATTGAATTTGCCACAAAAGGCCAAAAGTTACATATAGCGAAAACAATGTACCCGATCATGGGAGCATCATGCAATGGAGATGCTTTTCAACAAGAGCTTGTGTATTCATTATGTATAATTTCTAACATTTGTAATTAGTACATTAAGCACTTCTGCTATGGTGAAATGCTTGACAGTGCCCTATTATTTCAGTTGTAGAAGGTAATATGAAGAAGCATTGGAGCTACAGTTCAGGAGCAGAAATCTGCCACCTTGCGCATGTGCAAAATCTAACGGTTGATAAGATGGCACATCCATTTTTAGTTGCGTTGGAGATTGAAATTGTCATATTGTAAAGCCCTGGCATTAGTATGTGAATGATCATGTTTCCAGACACTTCCAACCCACTGGAGTGCATTCTCTTACCTGACCACCAGAGGTCTTCAAAGAGGCTGTTCTGATTAGGTCAGGAGTGTTGGTCAGGTCAATTAGGAGCTTCTCCTTAGGCCTCAACACAGGAACGGGGGCATCCACCAGCATAACCTATTGGACAAGAAACAAACCATGGTAAGAGAAGGGAAGCTAGCCCAAACAAGGCAACAAACTCCCTACTTCCACATGAACAGGTTACCTCATTAACATCACGTGCCTTCATCCCATTGCCTTGAGGGGGCTCAACAACCTGCAGCTCCATGGACTCCTCCTGTGGCTCAGAGTAGGGGTTGTCCATGCTGATGGCGGGAGGCTCCTGGTCCTCGGTTCCGGGTTCTGGGACACTTGGACTTACCTCGGGCTCCTCTGGAAGCTCTGTGTTGGCAGGCCTTATTTCTGGTTCCTCTTCCAGACAAAATGGTTGGATGGTCTCCTCCTCTGGGGCTGCCTCCACCCCCTCCTGAAGGTTCCCCTTCACCGGGGCCGGACTGCAAATGGAAAAAAGGCCTCAAAATATCTGCCTTGCTACATACACTGAACAGAAATATAAGTCAGCACATACAAAATGTAATAGATTTCACTGGGTAACAGTTCATGCAACAAAAGGCAACAATTTCTGTTAACAATTACTTTGTTATACCTTTAGAAAATGACAGGGATTTTGTGTCATAAAATGCTCATAAAACATGGCTGCAACACTAAACACAGCAATTATATTTTTACCCAGTATACCACCATACCACCTAGCCCCTAGGCTGTTTCAGCTTGTCACATTACAGTTTGACAAATTTAGGCAGTTATAGGAGTCTAAGCGGGGCAACAGCTTTCCCACCTCCGGTAGCTGGCTCTTCGTGTGGAGGCAGTAATAAGGGAGGTCCTGCCTGGATGCGTGATGCTCTTCGGGGTGAGCATGGGGATACCAGAGACCCTCCGGTTCACAGGGGTAGGTAAAGCAGAGGGGGGTCTACGCTTTGGCTGCAGAGCCTTGCTCCCCCCAGCAGAGGGCGTCCGGAGTGGCTCTGGAAATGGTAATGCTGGTTTGTGGGGACTGTTGAATGGAAGGGATGGATGAGGAAGACGAACACACCATTATTGGTGAAAAAACAATAAAAACAAAATCCCAAAACAACCATCCTAGTTACTGTACCTTTCCATACTGCACGCAGACATCAGTCTTTTAGGATTCATGATCCGAGGGGCATCAGAGGATGACAAAACTTAGTGGGAAACACACCGAAAAATATATAAATGTTGACAGCAAACAAAGTCTTTCCTTAAACAAACCGACAGTATGCAAGACAGACAAAAAGGCAATGAAACATGCAAACTCTAATTGGCAACATCAGAAAGGCCAGACCATTAAAAGCTGTACACTTAAAGAGCTTGGAGTTTAACTCTAGCTGAATCTCAACACCGATACTCAGCATATCAGAAGATGATTTGTAAGTCCCAAACCATAAGGTGCTGAAAAAAGAATGCCAAAAGTGATGGTAACCCGGATGATATACTATATCTGGTAAATGTTTCAGTATGCTAACATGCATACTTTTTGGGGTAATTGCCCAGAATCCATTGTGCAATGGAAAGGATTGGTAGTTGGCTAGTTAACATGGCTTGATTTTAATGTGCCGCAAAGTTCAAGATGCAGAATTATGTCCCAATATTGGCTTACAACATATATAATCGTACATACTTGAACTATGTAGTACAAGTACGCGTATTGAGATTCAGCATTACTCTAATATTTCTTGGAGGCAGATTCACCCTGAAGGCTGAAATTGTCATTGGCTGGATCAATCAAGGGACTTACATTACAACACTGAAAACACATAATTTAACGTTAATTCCAAAACGCTAAGGGTTGTGGTTGGGTTAGGGCACAAACCTTGGTCAAATGTTTACTTAAAACATTCAGCCTGTTTCAAATGCAAACTCAGCCCCCTCCACTACCTCAACCAACCGCATATGTTTTATGCCTTTAGGCCAGACACGCCTCTGAGTCCTGTTTGAGCAAGTGAAAAAGTTAACAGGCACTCAACAGCAAACGGTCGGCCCAGCCTCACCTTCCGACCTCCTCTTAAACTGACTCGTAGGTGTTGGCGCAATGAGCCCCTTGAGTTTGGGGTTGCCCCGGACACGCTCAACCTTCGCTAAAGAGGAGGTGGGTATGTTGGGCACGGAGGACGTCCTCTCCATGTTCCTCTTGGCCGGGGTTTGTTGCAAGGGGGTGGCTGTGGACGCCAGTTCGGCTTTCTTCATAGGGGTGGACCGAACCGGTTTTGAGCGGGTTGGCTCGGACGGCTTCCTTCCCTGGACGGAGAAGGAGCGCCGTGCTCCTGCTGTTGAGAGCGGCTCCCCGACCCGGGTCGCGAGGGCGGACTTGCAGCTCTTAGAGGCACTCACAGTATGGTTGGGAAGCCTGCTGATGCCAGGGGCCGGGCGGCTGTTAGAGCCAATCGTGCTGGAGTTGAGGGACGTGTTGACTTTACCTAAAAATCAGATGGGACTGACATGAGCATTGGTTTTTCCATTCACTTCTAATATTTTGGTATGCCTGAATGCTAGATGGCACTTAGGAAATAAACACTGGGTAGAGGAATGTGCTTCGGATGCGTCACACCTTTTCCGGTGGGCGACACAGACATGCTGGAGTTCAAGCTGGACACCGAGGAAGAGGACGAAGACGTGTTTCTCCTCCGGTCCAGGACTCTCCGGTTCTGAGGCTCGGGGGCATTGGCCGTTGATGGAGCCCGCAAACCACTCTGAACAGGACGGGGAGAGTTTAAAAACGGCTACTTTATCAAAGGGCATTTGAGCACTCAATCATCTGAACCAAAATATTTTCATTAACGACAGAAATGGTATTAATGCCTGTTTAGTCATAAGAGCATGTTACCCTCCCAATTGGTAAGAGGGTCCTCCTTCCCTGAAGACTGGAGTCGAGGGAGGAGTCGCTGACGTCGGAGGCCACGCTGGCCGTGTCCGAGAAGAGCTCCTCAGTGGACGTGGCTCTGCTGGAGTTCTGACTGCCTGGGCTACGCCTCAGCCCCAAGTTACCCTGAAACAGACAACCCAGATGATCCCGTATTGTTGATTTTTACCGTCATTCATTTGGCATGTGTGGGGCAATTCATGCCAGAAGATTCCTAGTGCCAGTACTTTGCGTGAAGGTGGCAGCATGGCGGTCCTCTCGGCAGGCGCTCTGGTCTTGGCAACATGCAGGGCAGAGGTCACTGACGCCCCTCTGGCTGCAGGCCGCAGTTTGCTAGGGAGTACCCCGGTGTTGCAGGCCAATCCAGCCCTTCCACGAAGCACAATCTTGGGCTGACTCATGGTCCCTGATCTCAGAGGGCTGGAAGTGTTAACACGTCCCTTAGCGGAGTTAGAAGCCCCACTGGCCCTTGTAAGCCGCTGCTGTATAGCAGGAGGGAGCTGCTTCAGTGGACTGTCCTGGATACAGAAGGTCTCCCGTTTAATAGGGCTGATTACTGCATTAACCGGCTTGTCTAGAACGCCCAGTTTGGCCCCAGCATCCTGAACAAAGTCTTCGTCAACCACTGTGAGCGGACCATTGACTTCCCTGCAGGGTTGTTGCTGCTTGCTGACTTCTAGTTGACTAGCTAGTAGGTGTGCCTCCTTGCAGATTTCTTCAAACTTCTCCCCCGGCAAAGGGCTCCAGCTCGCTTCCTCAACAACTGGAGATCCACTGTTCACATATTCCTTGACAATGGTCTGTAGACCGACTGAAATACACCTCTCCTTGTGACGGATCGGACCCACAAAGACCTCATCATCATCCTCTTCTCTTGAGCTTTAACCAAAAGGGAAGTTGTTTTTATGTAATGGACCAATGAATAACATTTACAATAGAAGTGTTAAGTACACAGATACATGTTAAGTTAATTAACCAACCTGGCAGGTGACAGTGAAACGTCAAAATCAAACTTCTCTTCAGCCAGTGAGAAGAATTCTTTGGTTAAAAAAAACAACACAACATTAATGCAACATGGCCTTAGCCGGCTGACTGGTTGTACAAAGCGTATGGAAAGTATTAGCTATAAAAGAAACACCTAATAATTGGTAAGAAATTGTTTTGACATCGATTTCAAGTGATTATAAATAAAACGGAGGTAGCAACATTACCACTGTTAGCATGGGAATCCATACTATTCTCCCCGCAGCACGACAAAGTTGATAGGTTCCAGAACGCAGGTGTAGGCACAGGTTGGGAGACCTTCACCGGGAAATGACAGTTTAGTTAATTAAACCCGTGGCATGATGTTACCCATTGGCTAACTAGCTAATATGGCCTAGCATAGGAGACTTTTAGTTAACTTGGTAAAATGTACAGAACTACAACGACATCGAACCACTTCCCATCCTCAATTAGACAAACAGCAAAACGGCTATGCTGGAACAAACATGCATTGTGCTTGGCAAAACAACGACTATGACGACACTCAAATTGTTTTTATAGCTACTTAAAATGTGTACGAAGGTTGTGGCCCAGGATAAGAACTTTAACTTCTGTTTCCGCAGAAACAAATGTAGTTTCGTAGTGCAATTTTAATAGTGTACAAATGAACGTTACTGTGGTGCCAGACAACTACCTACATTATGATAACGTAACATATTTACATGTTGACGCAAGTTGCAATTTTCTAGACACGGATTTTTACAGTTCATAACATGTCGAGAGATCTGTAAAACTTTCATTTAGTTATTAGTTGGTTTTTAAAATAGCTTTAAAAAGAAACTACTTAACGCGTTACATAGAACTACTAGCATAACAAACAATAATGTGCTAGCCGGTCGTAAGGACAAATTCAGTAATTTCATTACATCAAATACACCTACCTTTTGGAATAAATAAATAGCTAACTAGCTCACTACGTTTCCCTTAGTTATAGCTGGTTAGCACGTCTGTTAAATTTATGTCACTCAGTTTAAATTCAGACAAAATAAAAAAACATGGCTGAGTGGATATTTCAAATTTCGTGAACAAACAAGTTCCTGTTTACGTAGCGCGCAGGCTTCATCGACATTGGTCAACATATCTGTCGCAAACTGCACCAGGTGGTTCATGGGGAATGAAGTTATTTCTCCACGTTTACACTATCTAGCTCATTTGCGCTAACACATTCCCAACGTCCCTTCTCCAAATGTGCGATTACCCATAAATCAACGGTAGATTTTTGAGTGTTGTCACTCTTTCATATCTTAATTCTTTATAGTGTTTCCTAGTTAGTAAAAAAACGTGACAGTGGTTTCTGAAAGATTGCCTGTCACTGATTTTTAAGACATGGTACAAAATAAGTACAGCAATTGTAACTGCTATTAGGTTTTAAAATTACAATATTAAAATTTGTATATGTTGTGAGGGAAAAATAATATAATGTATTTTTAACAATTTCCCCCTTTAATTTCATTTCATGATTATTATATAAAATCTATGGCACCTATTACATCACTACATCTAAAACAGTGTCCGCAGAGAAGGGTTCAATCATTCATATGTAATAGAATGGATAAAAAAAGGTAATGATTAAAAATACACTAAATAATATATATTTGCTCATATATTATATCATTATGTATGCTCATATCAGAGCAGGGTTGTTTTTTAACAATGCATGTGTGTTTCATAAGGTTATAAAAGTGTCCCCACTTTTTGTCAACACCATCAGATATTCTTTAAAATGTAACAAAATAAGACAATATCAGGGGCAGCTTTCACTCTAAAAGGCTCCTTGCCAACCTTCTGGATCTACACAGTGCATCAATGTCTGACAGGTTCTGGTAAGTTTTATAGTTTTAGAATATTTAAAATCTTAATGTTAATATTCCATGTGTCATAACCATGATATGTCAACACCCTCTTCCAATATCTGGGGAAATTATTTTGAAAGTTCAGATAATTGTATTTGCCTGAAGTAAGTTCTATTAGCTTCCAGCATTAAAAAAGGGCACTACAGGAACTCTTATTTGTTTTGTTAAAGAAATGCTGAATGTGTCTACACCATCAGATGTCAACACCATCAGATGTCAACTCTGCCAGATATTCTTTCTGACGGTGGTTACGGGCCAATGACGGAGTTGACATTCAATGTGTGGTCATTATGTTTTTGTGGTTATCAAGTAAATTTAAATTAAATTAAATATAATTATATTGTTTTGTTTGTCTAATAACGTGTAAATACTATATATTTAGCATGACAGCATATATTGTTTTTTTTGGACTGATCATCCAATGGTCATCCAATCATACTGGGACCTTAGCAGAACTCATACGGCAGAATGAACACATGTTGCTCAATGAGACAACAACATGTGTGTTTGGTTAAAAATCAGTCCAGAGAATATAAGAAGCTGTGATGAAAAAAAGGTCGGGTTTAAACAAAGTTTGCAGCTGCAGTGGTTTTAGATATTTTGGTCAGATGGTACTATGGTGTACTGAAGTATAAGTACAAGGACTTCATAAGTGTCAGAGGCTATTATTGACAATGACATTATTGACAAGTACATGCAAAGAGTCAATATTTGCAGTGTTGGCCCTTCTTCTTCAAGACCTCTGCAATTCACCCTGGCATGCTGTCAATTAACTTCTGGGCCACACCCTGGCTGATGGCAGCCCATTCTTGCATAATCAATGTTTGGAGTTAATCAGAATTTGTGGGTTTTTGTTTGTCCACCTGCCTCTTGATGATTGACCACAAGTTCTCAGTGGGATTAAGGTCTGGGGAGTTTCCTGGCTATGGAACCAACATTTTGATGTTTTCTTCCCCAAGCCACTTAGTTATCACTTTTGCCTTATGGCATGGTGCTCCATCATGCTGGAAAAGGCATTGTTTGTCACCAAACTTGGATGGTTGAGAGAAGTTGCTCTCTCAGTATTTTGTGGTATATTTCTTTATTTATGGCTGTGTTCTTAAGCAAAATTGTGATTGAGCCCACTCCCTTGGCTAAGAAGCAACCCCACACATGTATGGTCTCAAGATGCTTTACTGTTGGCATGACATCATTCATCAGAGAAAATGACTTTACCCCAGTCCTCAGCAGATATTTGTACCTTGTGCCAAATATCAGTCTGTCCCTGATGTTTTTTTCTGGAGAGAAGTGACTTCTTTGCTGCCCTTCTTGACATCAAGCCATACTCCAAAAGTCTTTGCCTCACCGTGCGTGCAGATGCACTCACACCTGCCTGCTGCCATTCCTGAGCAAGCTCTGCACTGGTGGTGCCCCGATCCCACAGCTGAATCAACTTTAGGAGACGGTCCTGGCACTTGCTGAACTTTCTTTTGTGCCCTGAAGCCTTCTACACAACAATATAATTTCTCTCCTTGAAGTTCTGGATGGTCCGATAAATGGTAGATTTAGGTGCAATCTTACTGGCAGCAATATCCTTGCCTGCGAAGTCCTTTTTGTGCAAAGCAATGACAAACCATGGTTAACAGAAGAATAACTATTATTTCAAGGCCATCCTCCTTTTAAAGCTTCTAGTCTATTATTCTAACTTAATCAGCATGACATAGGGATCTCCAGCCTTTTGTGGCAGGGCTGAAATGCAGTGGAATTTTATCTGATCACCCTTCATGACATTCTGGAATATATGCAAATTGCCATCATAAAAACTGAGGCAACAGACTTTGTGAACATTTATATATGTGTCATTGTCAAAACATTTGGCCAAGATGTACAACAAGAACTGGTGGTAGGCAAAAGTCATCACTATTGATTCACATCACCAAGATGTTCTTGGTGGAATACTTCCATCCCAAAGGGCCAAGCACTCAGTTCATCCAAAACGAGAAGCAAAATATTTGTGCTTCATTCAATTCAAAACATTCCTGATGAAGCTGACTGAGCTATCGTTTTCGAGACCTGCGAGCCGAACTACAGATATCTTTCAACTCCCACCTGAGGTGATGTACTATATAGAAAGGTAGCACATTCATGTTCTGATATTTCAGTAGTCAGAGGCTGCAGATAAAAGCAGCATGATATCAAAGCGCATGTGACAATTGAAAATGCTACATCTAAACATTTGTGTTGTTATGCACAAAGTAGAATAACACAGAATTGTATAATTTCTTTCATCCAGTGGTTTTAATATGTTGATATTACTTTGTTAGCATAGCAGACGCACTGGTGAATTGGTAATATATGTACCATTATTAATGAAAACATGAGTGAGCAGCCAAAACACATTTCTTGTATCACTTATGGTATTCATATTCAACTGTAGGTCATAACAGAATGGCACAATCATAAAACAAAACATGGCAATGAAGAAAATATTGAAATGACCTCTGTTCAAAAGTCTGCATACTCTGTGTCCTTAGCATCAATGACAGTATGCAGTCTTTTGTAATAGTTGTCTATGAGGCCCAAAATTCCTGCAGGTGGCATAGCTGTCCAGTCGTCTTGGCAAAATGCCTCCAGGTCATGCAAAGTATTTTTTCGTCTTGCATGAACCGCATGTTTGAGATCTCTCCAGAGTGGCTCGATGATGTTAAGGTCAGGAGACTGTGATGGCCACTCCAGAACCTTCACCTTGTTCTGCTGTAACCACTGGAGGGTCAACTTGGCCTTGTGCTTAGGGTCATTGTCATGCTGAAAAGTCCAAGAGCGTCCCATGCGCAGCTTTCATGCAGAAGAATGCAAAGTGTCTGCCAGTATTTTCTGATTACATGCTGCATTCATCTTGCCATTAATTATCACAAGATTCCCTGTGCCTTTAGCGCTGACACCCCCAAACCATCAGTGAGCCACCACTATGCTTCACAGTGGGGATGGTATTCTTTTCACTATAGGCCTTGTTGACTCCTCTCCAAACCTAGCTCTTATGGTTGTGACCATAAAGCTCTATTTTGGTCTTGTCACTCCAAATTACTGTGTGCCAGAAGCTGTGAGTGGTGTCAAGGTGTTGTCGGGCATATTGTAATTTGGCTTTTTTGTGGCATTGACGCAATAAATGCTTTTTTCTGGCAACTCGACCATGCCACTCATTTTTGTTGTATTGTTGTATTGTGCTCTTTGAAACCACCACACTGTCCTTTTCCAGAGCAGTTGTTTTTTCTCCTGAGGTTACCTGTGGAGTTTCTTAATATCCTGAACAATTCTTCTAGCAGTTGTGGCTGACATCTTTCTTGGTCTACCTGACCATGGCTTGGTATCAAGAGATCCCTGAATTTTCCACTTCTTAATTAATAATTTATTGGACATTTTTTATATCCCTTTCCATCTTTATACAGTTCCATTACCTCGTTGCGCAGGTCTTTTGACAGTTCTTTTCTGCTCCCCATGGCTCAGTATCTAGCCTGCTTAGTGCATCCACCTGAGAGCTAACAAACTCATTGACTATTTATACACAGACACTAATTATAATTGAAATCATTTTAACCTGTGTGTCTGTGGATAGGCAAGGAACCATGTGCAACATCTTGGTGTATTTGTGGCTTTATTTCTAAGCAACAATACGTACTATAACAGATAAACAAAAGGTCTATAAAAAGGCCCTTCAGGTGTGTAGCAGCCAGGAGCCTCAACTCCTGTTCTTTAAAATACCCAGCTACCCCCATATTCCCAGATTTCAGGACTGTAAGTCAACCTGTGTGTTGGAATGGCGTAAGTGGCGGAATAATGGTGTAAGTGACCTTGGCAACCCATCCAAAAAGATGAAAACAACAAACACCTAGAGGCAAGGATGCCAGGGCATTCATCCCACTAAGCCTTAAGCACCAAATAGGTCAGGACAGGAGTGCTGACATCAAGGCAGCAAAACCTCACAAAAAAGGGTTCAGAGGGTCCTTGTAAATCTGCCACTGCGCAAATCTGCCACGGACAAAAGACAGAAGACTGCCACCTCCCTTGTGGAGTGAGCACACACCTTGAGAGGCAGTTCCTGCCCAAAAGAGCCCCCTGTAAAAACAACAGGGGATTCCTCCAAGGGGCGAGAGCCCTGACACACAAAGGACCAGCTCCGCTGCCATATAGCTACCAAACCAATCATCGTTGGGCAGAATATGGAGAAAGCCCCCAGAGCCGGTCGAACTCCGCTGGCGTGCCAGCCTACAACAACCCACTTCAAGGACAGGTGTGCTTCATCTCTCTGGTAGCGGACACGTACCCCGTGGAAGGCTGCCCGGAGCCAATCGACAGGAAAGGGCGAGAGGGGTCGTAAATGGTCACAGGTCCAGGAGCTCCCAACTGGAAGCTGAAAACTGTCAAACACGGTGTAGATGATGGAGGCCACGCTAGTACCACTAGCTCTGGCAATTCTATGAGAAATTGGGATGCCAAGCCGAACCATGGACCAGCGGACATATTATTTTTGTTTACGTATTGTATGTGATTTACGTGCATATCGAGGCAGTAGAAGTAAAGCTCAGTTTATATCATTTGAAAAAGAAATTAGACTGTGCCCCATTACAAAATACTGTAGCTCTAGACACGGCCAACTAGGCTGGAAAAAGTCATATATTGCCAAGCACTGCCCCCTAAGAGACATTCACAGACTAACAAAAAGTTCAAAGTTAAACAAGAACACACAAATTATGCGCTGACCCCCCCGGACCAATTAGGGTCATTTTGAAAATGTAGAAACTCTGTGGCGTAACAGAGTTCACACAAAGCTTCTTCATAATCAGGTCAATGATGTCCGAGATACTCCGCATGACTCACAACATGCATTGTCCCCCCCTGCCAGTTTCATCATCGGGGACAACTATCCTGTCCCAAGGCTGAGTATAGCCCACGAAGATCTCTCCCAACACACAAGCCCAAGAGGGTGCAGTCTGGACAGGAAGATCACGTGAGTGACTCAACCCACTCACGTTGAGTATGGCGAAACATTTCTGCCGTGATTTAATGCAACCCCTTAGAGATGCCAAGGGAGAGAACACGCGCAACACGATGACTCACCTCATGTAATAGGGTCAGAGGCAGAGCATCTCAGTGGATACAGGGAAGCCAACCAACCAGAGACTGCAAGCCTGGTGTGTCAATCCAAAGACTTGTCGTTCACCTTCACACCCCTGGGCCAGACTACACTCAATCATAGGACCTACTGAACAGATGAGTCTTCAGTAAATGACTCTATGTAAATCCCCGGTATATTCCAATTTCGTTAAAAAGCAAAACGTACTCTAACAGAAAGGTGGTGTTAAAGTATTAGCATGTGAAACCAGACAATTTTCTGTCTTATTTTATTTGGTATCTTTTTGCTTTGGTAATTTCCAGATTTCACTGTCGTTTTTCTTTTTTTTTTTAATAGGACATTATAATACTAGTTTGCCAACCACAGGAAAAAACACATTTTTAGAGAATGTCCACCCACATAAAATGGTTTACGCTGGCCAAAATTCGATTCATGCAATTATGTTGCATTACGTTACGATGTTTGAGAAATTAGAGAAAAAGATGTTCCAAACAATCTTGTTAAGCTAAATATTAATCTTTTAATTTCAAAAACCATACACTTTACTCAACAAGTTTTCAAAAATGAATATTGACCACAGTAACCATTTACACTGCTCAACATAAACAGACATGAAGTACTTTATTACCAAATATTGAGATAAAAAATCCATAATGAGATGGATAAACATTAATTCCCAATTGCGGAATGAAACTACTGAGGGAAAAACAAATGTTTATGGATACTGGTACCACCTAGAGTGCTTTAAATTATTTTGATTTATAACTATCCTTAGATAAAAAGCCCCTTGTTCCTGCACTGAAAGACTTTGTAATTCATACACTGCTCAAAAACATTAAGGGAACACTTAAATCACAGATTGGGTCACAATAAAGGAAATATATTGTATAATTCTTTGAGATGAAAATTATGTAATCACGTTTAATGGAAAACTAAATCACCAACCAATTGAGGGTTGGATTTAAAATCACACAAGTATTTATTTTAAAACACAGGTTGTTCCAACTTGTGTGAATTTCATCATGACAAATCATAATGTAACTCAGTAGTGTGTATTGTCCCCACGTGCCTGTATGAAGTCCTGAGGAAGTCTGGGAATGCTCCTGATGAGACAGTGGATGCTGTCAAGCAGGATCTCCTCCCAGACATTGGATCAGGGCATCAGTGAGCTCTTAGACAGTCTGTGACACTGCTTAGCAGTATGGATGCATCGATACACAATGTTCCGGGGGTCTCAATTGGATTCAGGTCTGGGAAATGTGATGGCCAGTAAATGGCATCAATGCCTTTGTCATCCAGGAACTGCCTACACACTCTGGCCACATGAGGCCGGGCATTGCCCTGCGCCAGAAGAAGCCAAGGCCCACGGCATCAGCGTAAGGTCTGATAAAGGGTCTAAGGAATTCATTATCTTTCACGCCTGGCACATGCTTAGTGTGAACCTGCTTTCATCTGTGAAGAGAACAGGGAGTCAATGGCGGACCTGCCAATTTTGGTGATCTCTGGTCGGTGCCAATCAAGCTGCATGGTGCTGGGTTGTGAGCGCAGGTTCCACTGGAGGACGTTTGGCCCTCATGCCATGATTATTGAGTTTGTTTCTAACAGTCTGCTCAAAAACATGTGACTGTGCTCCTCTGGTTCCTTCTCACACAAAATAGCAGATACTGGTCCTGCTGCTGGGTTGACGCTCTTCTACAGCCTTGTCCAGCTCTCCTTGTGTAATCTCCTCCATGTTTTGAGACTGTACTGGGACTGTACTGGGACTGTAAATCTACTTGCAATGTCACGTATGGATGTGCCGTCCTGGATGAGATGATCAACTTGTGAATGTGAATCGGAATGGGCTGCTGGTAACGCCTCATGCTACCAGTAGTGATAAGGACAATAGCAAAACGCAAAACTATTGAAGAATAAGTGAGAAAAAATGAAGAGAGAGTAATTGTCTTTGGCAACTACCTGCAAAACCATTTCTTTTTTGGGGCTTGTCTTGCTGTTGCCTCACTAGTGCACCTGTTGTCTCTTTCATTTGCACCAAAACATGTGACATTGATTCCCAATTGCTTATGCCTCCTAACTGGACAGATTGATTTATCTATATATTGTCCAGGTTAATTGACTTGGCGATATGCTGTACTGTGATGACTATGTGTTCCCTACATTTTGTGAGCAGTGTATTTAGAGTGTAAGAAAAAAAGAAACATCTTTTGAAATAAAAAATCTCCACAGCCCTTAACCAATTTTGGGTTTTGGCATCAGGTTTTTAGGTTTCCCTCTTTTTTTTTAAAAGCACACAATGACACAGGACCCTATGATTCTATAAAAAGCTCTGGGTAAACATAGGCTATTGACAATAAAAATGTTGTAGTATTTTTGCCATAGGCATGTAAAAATGGAACCCTGAATCCTTTACATCTCTGCCTCCCAAATGATAATACCCTAACTTTGGTGATGAGTGAGTGATGAAAGCTAAGTAGTTCTCTCTAGGATAACATGTTAAGCTAAATTCAAGGCTCCCTAAAGGATGTATACAGTAGTGCAATGAAGTACTCTGTGTGGAGCATCTAAAGTCTTCTGTGTCTTGAGTATTTCCTATGTTTTCTGGAAGGTATTTCACAAAGCAGAATCAGAGTGTTACTCAGTTTTAAACAATAACACTATTATCCTTGATAAGTTCATGAGTGTGACAAAAAAAATAAAATTGTAAAAATTCAATAAAATTAATTGAATCAGTTAATTTAATTTTTTAGGGTGAACCTATGTTGTGAAATACCATCCTGGTTATACAGATATTTAATTTCTTTGAATTAGGTAATTGTGTTGATCAGACAGCCACCTACTCTTCATTTAAAATGTCAAGAAATTACTTACAAACCATAATCCTCTTCCTTAACACAGCTTCTGATAAGTGGTCTAGATTCAAATAACTGACAATATGAGCTTCAACAAACTTTCAATAAATATTTTTTTTTAAATGGTGTGGGGGAAAAAGTGAATATTTACAGTGTGAAATTGGATATTTGTGAACATTTTCCAGGTATATCCCGACATTGCCTAACATAAAACCACTTTTGTATGCTTGTTTCTACAAAGCCTTCCTACTTTGCTAGATATTTCTATGTACCTAGAAAAAGAAATACTAAATAGAACTTGCAGGCAAAATAGCTCAGTTTCAATAGAAACTTCCCTTTTCTCCTAAAAGACAGCAATATCTAAAATACTGTATTTTTCAATTCCCAGTATTCAGCCAAAACATGATAATAAATAGGTCTTTCACTGAAAATTAAGTTTCACAAACATGTCTGCTTTCACCTCTTAATAAAAATATAAAATAGCCAATGCATTAATTGTTTTGGTACTAATTATTTAAGTAATGTTGATGTGCAGCAATACAACCCAGCCTCCCAGCTCATTGAATCTAGAATGTATTCACTCAAAGTGTGCATCTTTCCTTGATAAAAGACCCCAAAATCATGTTTTAGGACCAAACATATATATATAAACAAATATATAGAAGAGACAGAAACCAATGAGGCCGCTGAAATATCTGAAGTCCTCAATTCCAAACCAATTCCCAGAAGACTCTCTAACCATGTTTTGGTATTGTTAAGTGGACTGAGGTGGGTTGGACAGTACTGGTACTAGGGCCTAGCTCAGAGAGAGGTCTCCAAGCTGTGCATTGGGCTCCCAGGGCATGGCGGTAGCACGGTACTCTGGGGGTTCCCGCTAGTCTTTGGGCTCTCCTTGTGGAGGGGTATGATCCTCTCCACTGCGTTATTGTTCTGGTTGGGCGAGGATGGGAGGGTGGCCAGGGTGGAATATGAGGGCATGGTCCCCTCAGATTTGCGTTTCGTTGGGGGTTCGTCCTCGCCCTCTGTATCATCGATGAGGGGGAACTGCGGCTCTGAGTCTTCTATCCTGAACTCCGGGGTGGTCATGAAGTTGTGGATTGAGTTGCGGGACTCAGGGGGCTCCAGACCCTCGTAGGGGGACATGGTGTCTCGGAAAGCATTCACCACACGGATCTGGATGGTTTGGGGACGAAGACAGTCAAAAATAGAATAGTGTCCTGACCTAAAACAGTCAGGTCAACAACCGCTTTGCCACTTGGTTTTGAGTTAAGCTGACTTATTATTATGAGTTAATACCTGAGTCTGGATCCTGCCCAGGCCTCTGCACCAGAGCACCTGTCCCCTCCTCATCTCCATCTCAGCATGGTCAATCTCATCCTGGTTCTCCATCTCTTCCAGCTCCTCCTCAGGGATCTCTTCCTGTTGTGTGCCATGACCCGCAGATTTCAGGAACTTTAGCCGACTGGTGGGGACTGTGGTGACCACCTAGAGTTGACCAGGAATTAATTTAAAATGTTGAAAATAAATGATATTTTTGTCACTTCATAAAAGCCAAGTAGGTCGACTTTAAGAAACCTTTGAGAAGCTCACCTGGCCCCAAAGAAGACATCCAAAGCCCAAGAAGACACACCAAAGCCACTGGTCTACGGTAAGGTCCACACAACTGAAAGGTTTCCCTCCAAATTGCACTATCAGAACCTGGATGACCAGACACAAAGTGGATCAGGGCGCAGAGGTACTTTCTGTCCCCTGTAAAGTTATTTGTGTGAATGCATTGATAAGAATGTGGCTCACCTGGATGACAAACGTTCCGAACACAATGGAGCAGAAGATCATATTTTTAAAGATGCCATCAAAGACGTTACGCTCGCCATGGATCTTGCGAGCGTTGATCTCGTTGAAGAGCTGCATCATGACGAAGGTGTTGAAGACAATGGTGTAGTGTTCCGAGGGAGGAGCGTGGAGTGGCGCATACCTCCCACTGTCAATGTCAAAAATCTTCTCCCCTGAAGTCGCAAAACACAAATAAATGATAGCAAGGCCCAAATCAATACATTTGCTTTCATAACCTTATCAAGAAGAGCATTTGATTCCACAGAATACAGTTGGCTCAATAACCCGGTACTAACCAGCAAAAAGAAGGGTGAAGATAACTATGAGCTGGTAGACAGCGTGGCCCAGAATGTTCTTCATCATGGTGCGGGATATGAGGGGCTTGTTCCGGCCGTACGGCTTCCTCAGGAGCAGAGCTTCTGTGGGGGGCTCAGTGGCTAAAGCCAGAGAGGCAAAGGTGTCCATGATCAGGTTTACCCACAGCATCTGGACAGCTTTGAGAGGAGAGTCCTGGAAGGAGATGTAGTTTGAGTTACAATATGTGTGCTCTTTGAAAGTACATAGATACATTTAAAAAAACATGCTAATATGCTAATATCAGCCTCTAGGTCTCTCTAGCTGAATGAAGCCTAACATTATCAAGCTAATTCTGTGAAGGATGGATGTGACAGAAATAGTGTCACCTGTGTGATGCAAGCTCCAGTGAAGGCCACAACGACAGCCACCACATTGACTGTCAGCTGAAACTGGAGGAACTTCGAGATGCTGTCGTAAACGTTGCGGCCCCACATCACCGCTTTGACAATGCTGCTGAAATTGTCATCAGTCAGGATAATGTCTGAAGCCTCTTTGGCCACATCCGTGCCTGCAATACCCTGTGAGGTCAGCACATCAGAGCATATTACACATGGCGCCAAAAGTAACCCTCCAGTCAAATCAAACACAGAACTCACAGTGTTGATGGGATGTTACATACCATGGCAAATCCAACATCAGCTTTCTTCAAGGCAGGCCCATCATTAGTACCATCTCCTGTTACAGCAACAACTTGTCTTTGTTCTACTACAGTGCTATCGATTATACCTGTAGACAGAGGCAAGCATCATTTATTTACATGAAAATAATAATTACAGCAATCATCATTATATGTAATACATACATATGTATCTGTAACTTTCTAATGATAGCAAAGAATGAAAACATTCACCACAAACATACCTTTTACTAATGTATGTTTGTCAGTGGGGGAGGATCTTGCAAGCACACGGAGTTTGGGCCAAATCTTATCAATGCGCTCTTGCTCAATCTGGAAGTAGATTTCCATGTGTTACTTGACCAATGTATTAAAACGACACAGCTCCATTTTGTGAGTGAGAGACTTTACCTCTCCCAGTTCATTTCGTATCCGTCGATTGAACTCTTTGCCGTCTATACAGAGGAAGTCGTCTCCGGGGTGCATTATGCCACACTTGCTGGCGATTGCTCGAGCCGTGTTGATGTTGTCCCCCGTGACCATCCGCACCGTGATACCCGCTCGCTGACACCTCTTAATGGCGTCAGGGACCTAGAGTGGATGTAGAACACTATACTTTCCATTTTCAGGTAAAGGAGATGTGTGTTTTGCTTACATTTACATGACCCTTCCTGAGGGATTATACATGTACGGTGCGCTGCGGAAGGTCATAGCACCGCAAACGTCTACTTCCTTCAATGGAATTGGACATGCTGCCCGTGGTCTTTTACCTCTGGCCGTACAGGGTCCTCGATCCCCACAACACACAGACATGTGAGGCCGGTGAGAATGTCTGCTTCGTTGTCCCAGTCTGGCTCACCGTCAGCCAGGTGGAAGTCCCTGTAGGCAAGGCAGATGGTTCTCAGGCCCTCGGAGGCCATGGGCTCAATCACGTTATTCACCACGTTGTCTTTGTCCCGGGGCTTGAAGTCTTTGGGCTCCCCATTCGATGACATAATCTTACAACACCTATGACAAAAAACAAATTATATATATATATATATCATATATAATATAATATATATATATGATGTATTATTTTACATGAAACTCATTTTGTTTTGAATAGTCAATTTGTTTCGTTCACTTGCGGGAGAACAAAACTCAAAGTGACAGCCTACTTCTTCAGGAGTATTTCCGAGGCTCCTTTGCTGAACATGCGGTAGCCCCCGTCTGCTTTTTTGAGCACAGTGCTCATTGACTTCCTGACCGAGTTGAAGGTGTAAACCTTAAAGAGCTTCTCCTCTGGAATCTCGTTGCGAACTGTCATGTAGTCCCGTCTCAGATCCAAGACGAAGCCTAGCAAGGCACATTCGGTCTTGTTGCCCACCTGGCGTGGCAGTCCTCCCTCCTTCTCAGCAGCCTGAGACAAACCATGGATACGTTCAGGTCAGTTAACGATGAGATGGTTTGTACAAACATTTCCACTTAATGGTAATACATTATATATATATATATATATATATATAAAAGTCTGGGTACTGAGATCTTAAGAGGATTTGGCCCTGGATCAAACTACCAGACCTTGCCCGCAACGTTAGAGCTCAGGAGTCATTGACATCAAGATTGCCAATAAAATTTATTGCAGATCTCTTCATGGTATTTCTGCCTGTGTTTACCACGTCAACCCGGAGTCTCAATTATGTTCCCTTACCATGATCCTAGAAGTGTAAGCACAGTTCACTCCAATGCCCATAATAAGCAGGTCCAAGATTTTTCCTGGGATGATGTCAGGCTCAGGAACCTTCCGGTAGTGCCTGTCTCCCAGGTAAGCCTGGACTACAGTCATCCTGTTCATAGTTAACGTCCCCGTTTTGTCCGAGCAAATGGCTGTGGCGTTCCCCATGGTTTCACAGGCATCCAGGTGCCTCACCAGATTGTTATCTTTCATCATTTTCTGAGGAAGAGAGGAGGAGGTTAATGTATGGTATGGGAAATCTTTTGTCATTGAACCGATTTGCAATGTATAGACCATCGCAGCCAGTCAATGATGACAGGCTATAGTGACAAAGGAAGTGGTAATCCCAAACCGTGCCCAAACTAATACGTACTTTGACAGAGTAGGCCAGCGAGATGGTTACGGCTAGTGGGAGACCTTCGGGCACAGCCACCACCAGCACGGTTACGCCAATGATAAAGAACTTAACACAGAACTGAATGTAGACGGGCGTGCATTCCGCAATCCATGGTAGCCCTTGGATCCAGAACGTGTCCACCATAAACAGCGATATCAGGATTATGACTGTCAGCCCCGACATGAACAGGCCTGGTCAGATGAGATCATTGGAGGAAGCCCAGGAAAGAGCAAAAACGTTTTAGCAATGACAAACGGGGACCCGCTGCAGAAATAAAAGACGCTTCCCAAATTCGAGATAATGCTTGGCAGAGTTTTACCTGCTTTGCCAATCTGCACTGCTAATTTGGTCAGTTTCCCCTGGAGCACAGATTTCTCCTTCTTTGGTAGGTTTGATTTCTTCTTCTCTACTCCATCGTCACTGTTGAGAGGCTGCATCTCCACACCTGCTCCATCCAGGGACTTACCTGAGGAGGACGAGAGGATGGATTCAAATGATGATGTTGAAGAGTTTGGGTCCATCTAAGGCCCCGACTCAGAAACAAACAACACTTTTGTTGCCCCTTTTCTTTTTATTCCACTACATATATTTCCCTAGACTCTCTCCTACATATCTAATTCCCTACTGTCATTAAAATAATACCAGAAAGACATCTTAAGGAAAACTGGGATTAGCATCTACTCCAGTCATTAGACGTACTGGTTTTCATTCCAGCCCTTAAATTACAGTAGGCAAATATTTTGACCTGGGACTAAGGTAAACCCGAAAAATATGCAAATAGAAAACCAGATAATTGTATTGCTTTTTAAAAGTTTTCCTCTCTAAACCTTTCAGATTAGCAATGGAAAATGTTCTTGCAAGGCATGAGATATTCAAAACAAGAGGAAAAATACTTCTAATAAACCATTTTTTCTATTTTGCAGTAATCTTAAAATTGCTTGGGCAGACAAATACAGACTTCAGTAATGATAATGATATGATACATTTGTTCAGTGCTACAAAAAATAAGAATAATTCTCCTCTATCAATGCTATTATAAGCAATGCAATACACCCCAAAAAACTAACAGGAGCAACCACAAGTACAGCACCAAATAATGCATTATGATGGATGCATGGAATTAAAAGAGAATATAAAAATAGGTGTAGGGGTGTAATGGTTAATAGATGGAATGTGCAGGTTGTTAAAGCGGCATGTAAATGGATAGGGGGTGCTATTCTATGTGATACACTGCAGTGACACTCAATGGTGTTTGGATCAGAGTCCTTAATCCTAGTCCGGGGATTATTGCTCTTTCTTGGCTGAGATTCCCTACAAGACAATCCAACCATCATCCAAAAACATGCCCACATTCTGTAACAGTAGAAACACTAGAACCCTAAAAACTCAAATGTGTTGTTAAAATAGTTTAAGGTCCATTCTGGCCACTGTGAGTGAACCTGTGTTGTCTGTTAGGGTGTCGTGTTAGGGTGTCGTGTGTGTGTGTTTGTGTAGGTGTGCTGATCTGAAACTAGAGACACAAGGTTGTTAGCAAGGAGAAGAAAAGCAGGGGGAAAAAGCAGCTGCCTAGCTTAAGAGCTCTAATCTCCTTGGTCCTAATCACCACGAACGGAGTCAAGAGCACCTGCTGCTCGGACCACAGGGACACACATGACCATATGGTAACACACCGAGTGACACACCGGACGGCAGCGGTGCCTGGACCGTATGGGAGCGCTGCCTAACTCAGCCTACATATACACACACAAACAAACTTACAGTAGCTAATGGAAGCACACCGTTTTCATCTAAAGTAGAGAAAACATGCAAAGTCAAAGTAACCTACCTTTCTTGTTTTTTTCGTCTTTTTTATCTGTGGAGACAAAAGAAGCTTGCCACTCGTCCATTTACACATCACCAGAGGGCTCTTCACTTTGTTCGGCATGATAATTAAACCGTAGACGTTGCATAGGAAAAGGTGCGAATGCTTTTCAACGCATCTGTCAACGCCTTGATGCAGCACTCACTCCGAGAATCCCATGATCAGTACCACAGAGGCCAAAATGTAAGAACAAAACACTTCACTTTTAATGGCCCGGTTCGACAGGGAGTCACACATCGATGGTTCAACTAACCCTACTGTAGCTAGTTCTCCAGCGGACATGCTAACTGTACCCTCCATTATGCTCCCACAACCTTAATTAACAAGTAACACAATTTAGACACAGAAACTGTGCTGTATAGCATAGGGTACACGGGTTGGGTTTATTCTACACTGCTCTAAATAATTAAGGGAACACGTAATCATCACAGTATAACACCAAGTCAATTAATCTTTAGGGATATCAATCTGTCCAGTTAGAAAGCATAAGCGACGGTGATCTGTTTTGGTGCAAATGAAAGTGGAATCGTTTTGCAAGTGGTGGGAACAAACATTTTCTCTCCCCTTATCCTTTCTAGCATGAGATGGTACCTGCAGCCCATTCAGGTTGCAGAAGTTGTCCAGCTCCTCCAGGATGGCACATCCGTATGTACTGTCACAGGAAGGTTTGCTGTGTCTCCCAGTACAGTCTCAAGAACATGGAGGAGATACCAGGAGATGGGCCTTGCATGAGGAGAGCTGGACAGGGCTGTAGAAGGTCATCAACCCAGCAGCAGGACTGATATCTGCTCCTTTGTGCGAGGAGCAACTGCGAAACCCCTACAAAATGTGCATGTTTCTGACCAAACTGGCAGATAGATACAGACTCCATGAGGGTGGCATGACGTCCTCTAGTGGGACCTGAGCTCACACTCCAGCATCGTGCAGCGCCATTGGCATTCGCCAGAGATCATTAGAATTGGCAGGTGTGCCATTTGCGCCCGTTCTCTTCGGGTTCACACTGAGCGGGTTCACACTGAGCACATGTGACAGACGTGAAAGAGACTGGGGCCCTCGGTTCCTCCTGATGCAGGACAATGCCCGGCCTCATGTGGCCAGAGTGTGTATGTAGTTCCTGGATGACCAAGGCATTGATGCCATTGACAGGCCCTCATGGTATGTATCGGTGCATCCAACGCTACCAACTAGCGCCACAGACTGTTCAGTAATTCACTGATGCCCTGATCCTGTTCTGGAAGTAGAACCTCCAGGACACCATCAGCCGTCTCGTCGGGAGTGCATACAGGCATGTGGGGGCCAGACACTACTCAGTCACATTATGAGTTGCCTTGATAAAATTCACACAAGTTGGACCAGCCTGTGTTTCAATTATTTACTTAGATTTTTAAAGTAAAGACTTTGACTCCAGCCCTCAATCAAGTTGGTGATTTTGCATTCCATGGAACATTGGAATGTAATTTTGTTCTTACTGATCTTTAATATATTTTGAGTCCCGATGTGAGATTTAACCATTATTTTTTTGAGCAGTGGTATTAGCCACTGGTGTCTGAGTTCAAATGTGACTCCGCAAGCCACTCACACTGACTCCGCAAGCCACTCACACTGACTCCGCAAGCCACTCACACTGACTCCGCAAGCCACTCACACACAACTTGTGTTATCTTACATTTTTAGGCATTTTAATAAATGACCGGAAAGTATAATCTTTACTTAACTATTTGTGTCTCTCATTAATTATGCACTGCATGAGTTAATTCCGAGCTAGTAACCTTTTCTTACACCTTCTAATTGCTTAGACATGCCACTGGCAAAATGTAGTTTAAATGGGCCTTTCCCCTTGGGGGACCTTTAGTTGGTTTGTATAATGTTTGAGAGATTTCCAGGTCAGTGAGATTTGTTTCACACATAATTGGCCAGAATGAGCATGGGAATGTTTACTCTAAGGCAAGTGAGATTTGAAAAATGGATAGCCATGTCTTCTTGAATTTCCCTAAGCCTCGATGTTATGCCGATCACACAACAAATCAATTTGTGTGCAGTCAAGGTTGTCCTTTTTACCAGAGCCGTTAGATATGTTTCGGTGGTGTTCCTATCAGCAGACACACACATTGATAAAAATACTTGTGTAATCATAAAGTTCAACTCTGGAGGGGTAGTGCTTCTTGCTTTGGCCCAGGCCCACCCCTAAGGATGCTCGTTTCAGACTTCCTCTTTTTGGTTAGTTTGTTTTTATCATCTGCAGATTGCCAGCTACCTAATCAACTTAACACAACACAATGGCTTCTCATCAAGACTTAGGTCATATTAATAATTGTTCAGAAATGATTGTACCTGGTGATCTTGAACCATACCTATTTGAACATGAGTAAGCTTACAAAAAGGATCTAAGAGACAGTGGGTGTTGGATATTTTAAATGACTCACATGCTTTCTCCTACCAATATCTCAAATATGGACTGAAGAATGTATTTACTTATTACCCATGGATCAATTATATTGATTTGTGCTTGCATATGGCTAAACAATCAGTGGATTTAGGAATTGACTTACTACTTATTTTGGCTAGGTTTAGAAGGCACAGTACCTATTGAGATATGTGGCTAGAAATCTTTACTGTATGTCAGGTCATACTCTTTCTAGTTATGACTAATGTCAAATCAGTCATTATTAGTATATGACATTTAGTGAAATGTGCCTTTTGCAGACCTTACAGGATGACATAAATTAGTAGCTCATGACATTTGTATTGCGTGTTTACGATGATGAATTAAAACCAATAGCAAGTAGGCCATATTACACAAGTGAGACACCTCAGTATAAAAGTAGAATGTTGTTTCACATACTTTTCTTGTCCAGTTTATCTTTCTTTTCTTTCTTCTCTTTCTTTATTCTTTCCTTCTCTTTCTTCTCTTCCTCTTTCTCTCTATTTTTCTTTTCCTTTTCTGCCTTTTCTTCATCATTGTCGTCTTCGTGTTCCTCGGCTCCAAGCAAGGTGAAAATAATGCCGGTTTGGGAGTTGACACCTACTGCTGTGATCAATATCTTTCCAGAACCTTCCATGACATGGGTGCCTGTCGAAATAACATAGACATAGTCAGAATGACCACAAGGGCCTGCAGTCATAATCAGCTTTAATATAGAGTAGTATTTTACAAATACAGAATTGATAAAAGCAGCAGCGTCTGGATAACATTTACATTTGACCTTTTTGTCACTTAGCAGACGCTCTTATCCAGAGCGACTTGCAATAAGTGCATTCCTCTTAGGGTGTCTTGGAAAAGCGACATCTGGCAATCATAGTAAGTACAATTTCCTTCATCGAAGCCATTAGTTGGCAAAGTCAGTTCCAGAGAGGGGTGTGGGGTGGGGGGGTGTTGCACAAGGTAATTAAAATACTCATCAAAGAGGTTTGGCAGGGACTCTGCTGTGAGAAGAGAAGAGTTTTGCTTTGGGTGAGCGGGAGCTGCCCACCCGTGAGGGTTATGTAGCCACAAGACATGAAGTGGCAGATAGGAGTGGACTGGAATGGTTGTAGGGTCTAAGCATTGTCTCCAGGTCGGATGACACCATTAGAGAGTCCAGAATAATAATACCTCTTTTCTTGATTTGGCCATCTGTGTGTATTCATTTCCATTTCAAATTGCAAATATGGATTTTTCTAATGTTCTGATCATAAAAATACATATTTTTCATTAATTATTTAATCTCGTCTCTTTTTCAAACATTTGAGCTATTGACTGATACAGCTAGGTGTCCAACCATAAGGGTAGCGTGTCTTAAAACTCACCTACAGTATATCAATGAATGAGAAAAGGTTAAAAAAAAGAATTTGAAGGCACAAACATTGTAAAAAAAAAGATGCAGTATGCATCTTTACATAATTGTAAAAGTCTTGCAATTGGATATGGAAAAATGTCCCAATCATGAGAATTATCACCAAATCCAAGTAAGGTGAAAGAGCATGTCAGCCTATTACAGTGTTGCCGTTGTACAGTATTTGGATGAGCTAAACAATTACAGGGGATCCCACTGAATGATGCACATCATTACCTGACAGCAGCATGGGATCGCTGTCCAACGTCTTCTTGACATGGTCAGATTCACCAGTAAGAGAGCTTTCGTCGATTTTTAAATCGTTTCCTTGGATCAGCACACCATCAGCAGGCAGAAGGTCACCTAGAAGAATGTATGAATGTACATGAACATATAAAGGAACATAACACAGCCATTAGCTGGCTAAGATGGCTGTTTTTCGTCATTCAGACAGAGTTGTGGAAATAAACAGAGTACGGAAACTTAGACAATGAAGAAGGGGAATTTTTTGTCAGGACCTCACCATATTTCACTTGTGCAATGTCACCAACGACGATCTCCGCCACGTGAATCTGTATAACTTGGCCTCCTCGGACCACTGTAAACTTCTGCTCTTGTTCAATGCGGCTTTGCAAACCGCGGAATTGCTTCTCTTTGCTCCAGTCATTGAATGCCGTCACAAGGACCACACAGACCACAGACAGGAGGATGGCCGCACCCTCGATCCAGCCCGTGTCCGCCTCCCCATCATCTTCCACCCCGCCCGCGGCCTTCCCACAATCTGAAAGAAAGAGGGACAACCACCATTTTCTGGTTGTGCTACGAAGGACAGAACATCCTCTACCGAATTATGATTTTAAGCTTCACCTTTGACCCCTGAAGGACAAATGCTGCAAGTATCCTAACAAGAACTTGGGGGCAAACAGGATTGAATTGGTCAGGGACAGAACTACAGGGTTTTTTAGGTTGTCGGCTTGGGGACTATAAACAGTCCATTTTGTTTACATGTCCAATGCTTTTGATCACTAGGCAATCATACTACCTCCAAGTTAGCAGTTGTCCTACCACCCCTAAGTTACCAGTCATTCTACTACCCCTAAGTTACCAGTTATTCTACCATCCTTAAGTTACCAGTTGTCCTACCACCCTTAAGTTACCAGTTATCCTACAACCCCTAAGTTATCAGTTATCCTACAACCCTTAAGTTACCAGTTATCCTACAACCCCTAAGTTATCAGTTATCCTACAACCCCTAGGTTACCAGTTTTCCTACCACACCTAATTTGTCAGTTATTATACCACCTCTAAGTTACCAGTTGTAAAGCAGCAATCTCCAGTTTTGGTATTTGTTTTAATGAATTAATCAAATCATGAAGTAATTACAAGCGACTACATGCATGTTTCTAAAACAATAGATGAAAATTAAGGTATGTGCTTACTTTCTCTTTCGGCATCTGGAGGTCTATAAAAAGAAAGGCCTAATGAAATTATGGCTGCCACTTCTAGGATTATTAGTGTCACATCTTGTAATGCTTCCCACACTAATTGAAGAAAGGTTTTTGGCTTTTTTGGAGGTATAATGTTCCGTCCAAACTCCTCTTTCCTTCTGGCAATGTCTTCAGCATGGCCAGGTAACCCTAGAGACAGGAGAAAAAGGAATAATTAGCAAACATAATGGCTTCAATATAGGGCCTATAACATAATGCGTCAAATATATGCATCCTATAAATAAGTGTTAATCTCCTCTGCACTTTTAACGCAATGTATAACCCTTTCTGTTGAAAATATTATAATTTGTTCACACTTCAAAAGGCAGAAACAGAACCTGCCAAAAATGGTTAGAAGTCTTTCTCACCTTAAGCTATGCTCAGGTGATTCCATATGACCTCTGTTTTTTTTACTAAAAAGCCAGCATAAATCTGACATAGGAGGACCACAAACACAGAATACATAATGTAACATCAAGGGTTTTCAGAAATGGCTAACAAAATCAAATGTAGCAGAACCTCTCAATACATTTTTCATATTGATTTCGTTTTTTAAATGGGTCAAAGGAAAAAGAATATATTGTATGGCTATATAATTGTTATTGTTTAACTTGTATGGCTATGTACTTGTTAACGTTTACCTCACCCTCTTAGGAGTGGATGGGGACAAGTGTTGTCAGAAAGGGATAAATATATATATATATATTTCGTTGTCTGGAGAGATACAGCTCTGGACAAAAAGAAACCACTGCACCTTTTCTTTCCAAAAAAGTTGAAAAGGAAAGTTTCAATTGAGGAGCAAAATGGTTCAATTTAAGAGACCACTGCAAATGGAACCCTTCTGTTCCTCACCCAAATCATTCCTTTTCAAGTGTTTTGGAAAGGAAAGAAAAGGTGCAGTAATATATTTTTTTTTCAAGAGCTGTATGTCACTTGGGCTTTTCATGTACTCTAGTACCTTCTATATACTCAAGGAGTATACACACCAGTGGCTAATACACTGCTCAATAGAAGGATGCTACCTACTTAAATATATTATTGTAGAAATTTGTGGGGATAGTGGAATCAACTAATCATATTCTTAGTAGTACTAGGAGTGACCAACATGCTCTCTTGTTTATTTAGATAGCACCTCCATATATATCTTCTTAAACTTCCACTAAACTACTACAACTTTTAAAACCAGATCACAGGCGTGGATTACATTAAAGTCTCCAGCAGTCTCCTCAGAGTTGGGTAGGACTGCTTTCTTTGCTCTTAATCAGTAGAACAAACTCCAGACCAAACTTAAGTTAAAACACACTGGTTTCTTTTGCCCATCAAAAACAATAATGGAGGATCTGTAATTGTTTTTGTTCAATTGTATGTTGTCTTTTGTACATGTAGGTTTTGAAATAATGATATATATATATATACAGTGGGGAGAACATTAATTTGATACACTGCTGATTTTGCAGGTTTTCCTACTTACAAAGCATGTAGAGGTCTGTAATTTTTATCATAGGTACACAACTGTGAGAGACGGAATCTAAAACAAAAATCCAGAAAATCACATTGTATGATTTTTAAGTAATTAATTTGCATTTTATTGCATGACATAAGTATTTGATACATCAGAAAAGCATAACTTAATATTTGGTACAGAAACCTTTGTTTGCAATTACAGAGATCATACGTTTTCTGTAGTTCTTGACCAGGTTTGCACACACTGCAGCAGGGATTTTGGCCCACTCCTCCATACAGACCTTCGCCAGATTCTTCAGGTTTCGGGACTGTCACTGGGCAATACAGACTTTCAGCTCCCTCCAAAGATTTTTTATTGGGTTCAGGTCTGGAGACTGGCTAGGCCACTCCAGGACCTTGAGATGCTTCTTACAGAGCCACTCCTTATAGTTGACCTGGCTGTGTGTTTTGAGTCATTGTCATGCTGGAAGACCCAGCCACGACCCAACTTCAATGAGCTTACTGAGGGAAGGAGGTTGTTGGCCAAGATCTCGTGATACATGGCCCCATCCCATACATGGCACCCAATGCGGTGCAGTCGTCCTGTCCCTTTTGCAGAAAAGCATCCCCAAAGAATGATGTTTCCACCTCCCTGCTTCACGGTTGGGATGGTGTTCTTAGGGTTGTACTCATCCTTCTTCTTCTTCCAAACACAGAATGGAGTTTAGACCAAAAAGCTTTATTTTTGTCTCATCAGCCCACATGACCTTCTCCTATTCCTCCTCTGGATCATCCAGATGGTCATTGGCAAACTTTAGACAGGCCTGGACATGCGCTGGCTTGAGCAGGGGGACCTTGCGTGCGCTGCAGGATTTCAATCCTAACGGCATGGTGTGTTACTAATGGTTTTGTTTGAGACTGTGGTCCCAGCTCTCTTCAGGTCATTGACCAGGTCCTGCCGTGTAGTTCTGGGCTGATCCCTCACCTTCCTCATGATCATTGATGCCCCACGAGGTGAGATCTTGCATGGAGCCCCAGACCAAGGGTGATTGACCGTCATCTTCAACTTCTTCTATTTTCTAATAATTGCGCCAACAGTTGTTGCCTTCTCACCAAGCTGCTTGCCTATTGTCCTGTAGCCCATCCCAGCCTTGTGCAGGTCTACAATTTTATCCTTGATGTCCTTACACATCTCTCTGGTCTTGGCCATTGTGGAGAGGTTGGAGTCTGTTTGATTGATTGTGTGGACAGGTGTCTTTTCTACAGGTAACGAGTTCAAACAGGTGCAGTTAATACAGGTAATGAGTGGAGAACAGGAGGGCTTCTTAAAGAAAAACAAACAGGTCTGTGAGAGCCAGAATTCTTACTGGTTGGTAGGTGATCAAATACTTATGTCATGCAATAAAATGCAAATTAATTACTTAAAAATCATACAATGTGATTTTCTGGATTTTTGTTTTAGATTCCGTCTCTCACAGTTGAAGTGTACCTATGATAAAAATTACAGACCTATAAATGCTTTGTAAGTAGGATAACCTGCAAAATCGGCAGTGTATCAAATACTTGTTCTCCCCACTGTATATATATATATATATATGTACATGTAAACATGTCTACACAGGGCACAGTCTTAAACGTGATACAGGTCTGTTTTCCCTGTTAAAATAATGTTAAAATAAAATAAATAAACTAGAAGTGGATGGTTTTTGAAAAATAAATAAATTAAATCTTCCTCCTTGAAGGCTGACTGGTCTGACAGTCACAATAACTAGCAGCAGTTTTTCCCCAGTGTTGGCGTACAGCAAAGCAGGTGAATGTTGCCATTTTCGTTTGTTAATTTAATAAAAAATAAAGTAAAAAATGCATTTAGGAATGTCTGGAATGTTTGCTGACCGTATGATGGCACAACAATGGGTTTGTTGACAGTATGATGGCTTACATGATGATAGCTCTCAAGCAACTGGGTTAAACAGTCCTGAACTTCATAATGTTAGCTCTCCAGCAACAGGGTTGGACAGTCCTGACCTACATGATTTCTCCTGCAACAGGGTGGGACAGTCCTGACCTACATGATGATACCTCTACAGCAACAGGGTTAGACAGTCTTAACCTACATGATGATAGCTCTCCAGCAACAGGGCTGGACAGTCCTGACCTACATGATGATACCTCTCCAGCAACAGGGTTAGACAGTCCTGACCTACATGATCCAGCATCTTCTACAGTTATCAAACAAAACAAGAAAACAACACCACAAAGTTTCTTAAGATATTTGATGACAGCAATCTTTGAAAAGATTATTTGAGAGTTTGGAAAGGGATGCAAATGTTACTGACATCTTGCTACTTAGAGAGAACCTCTTCTGTCTTCTGACTGACCCCCACCCCAATAATAATAATTAAATCAATTTAAAAGGTAATTGATTGCGAATTGCACCAGCCTATAACCTTGGGATAATGTGCTAACAGAATGAATGAATAATAAAAAACTAAAACAATGTTTTAAACATTGACTTTGCTGGCCTTTTTGTAACAAACAAGTACTGTGAAGTTCCAGTCATTACTACACTACATGGCAAAATAGTATCTAACTAATCATAACTGTCCAAATACATCTGTTGTTAATGGCTTATCAGTCTGCATTGACTTGTAATCTCCTTACACATGTTTTAGGCACTCGCGGTACAATCCCCCTCACCCTTAACCGTAACACAAGGGACCCATTCAGAAAGGATGTGTGCTAACTGTTGGTAATTTTGCCCTCTTTGGGGTTGAGTGGAACCAAAGCATTTCAGGGATATGCACCACAATCGAGCAGCCAGCAATTGTTTTGTTGCACTAATAACATTTCTAATTTCACTTGTTGAGAACACGGCGAAGAATGACTCAACACACCACATTACTGTTTCAGCCTTTTAGTAGACCACTCTCAGTGTTCTCTGTGCTTCTTCTTCATCAAATTTCCCTCTGGGTATCTCTATATGCCCAGAGGTCACAGTCAGGATCTGTCAGAGGAGGTGCCTCTAGGCATCTCCACACTGCTAGGTTTGTTTGTCTCCAATTGGAACCAGCTGTACATTGTTGCCTCTAAATGAGCACCATATTTATACTGTTCCGTTTGTGGTTCATTGTGTGAGTTTGTTACAGTTCCTGTTGTTGTCTTCTCTTGAGTTGGAAGTGTTAAAAAGAAGAAACAATAAAAATAATGTTTTTTCATGCTCTGAGCCTCGTGTCCTGCTAATGGACCATGACACTTTTGAACAAAGCCAGTCAGTTGTCGTTAGTTCTGGCTGTCTTCCCTCAGATCCTGCCGTTTGTTGGACTGGCGACAGCCTGTCACACAGCCAAGTCTGGTTCCTCTCATGTTGTCATTGGATATAGTACAGACAGTAAGTGAGTCTATGACACTGACAGAAAACAAAAGAGGTGAGAGACGACTGCCTTCCAACGAAGCACGGACCAACAGCCATCTTTTGCATTATCTATTTATTTCAAATCAAATCAAAGTTTAACAAATACTTAATAACACTATTGACACTATATAACAGTAAACATTTCATAAAAGGTAAATTCGAAGATACAAAAAAATATTATATTGTTTCATTTCAGGTATGCCTATCTTGAAAAGTAGTAATTCTGGTGCTCATCTTGGTAAATGGTTTTGGTGTTACCCTTCAAATAGCTGACTAACTTTTTCAATTCAAGAAACTTTTAGCCATTGATCTAACCAGATTTGCTCAGTGTTTTATTTTACCAAACAATGTTTGCCATATCTCTCTAACTAGCCGTAGAGCAAATCATTTAATATATATAGAGACATATTATCCAAATGAATGTCTTCTGTTCAACTTTCAGGTGCCTAAGACTTTTGAACAGTGCTGTATATTTAAAAAGGAAAACGGCAAATGCAAATTGACGTTAATTAACGTTTTTCTTTTTTTAAGAAATGCATTTCAGAAGCTGGACAATTATGCCAATTACAAGTTAAAATACATATTTTGAAGATTGTAAAATTGTTTTTAATGCCAAATGATACATTTCTCTCTGCTAATAATGACTAACAAAAACATGTGACACCTGAATTTATACAAATTTAAAGTAGTTTATGTCATTTGCAACTAAATCAGAGGGATGCCAAGGGCACCTGTTTTGTAGAATGACCCCTGAGCAGGTCCAACAGAAGATTTTGGCATGAACACAACCTCCAACTGTATAGTACTTACTATGGCCATAGCAACCGTGGGGAAAGGTGGGTATGATTCACAGGATGTCAATAATATCAGTGTCTGTCACAGGTGAGTGGGTCCGGGCATGTATCATTTCAGGAGGCCCGTGATTCCAGCCGACGGCCCTGGATAGCTACATCTCTCTTTCACTCAAATGCAGTGTTGTGTCCTGCTGCGGCATGGTATATTCCCCATAGGTTTTAAAGAAATATTTGAGCCTGGTTAATTAGAGGCATTTCATAATGAATCTCCAATCTACTAACGCTCAGCATATAACACTCGTGTGACGATTTGATGAATCACAATAATTCTTTTGTGCATTTTCTCGCATTATGTTGCTACAAACCACTTTAGAATATGTTCTACAAAATATCAATGAGGGAGCCTCCTTATCTGGATAAGGAGTGTGAATGAGAAGGCCATGCTAAATAATTAAATCATGTCTAGCAAATGTCGAGTGACAGAATCAGACACTTTATGGATCAGTCACGGAGTCCATCCTCATCACCTCCATCACTGTCCGGTTTGATTCTGATGATGCCCACGGCTGGGGTAGCCGACCACACCTTGCAGATTCTGCAAACAGGGTCATTGGGGACTAGCTGCCCTCAACCAAAGACGTATGTGACTCCTGGGAAAGGAACCATGCTTGGAAAATCATAGCCTCTCACCCCAGTCTCCCTATGATCCAAACATGTTCCTACCACCACCCAACCATTTATTTTCTATTCCACAGAGACTAATTATACATTATACTCACAACAGCACGCCACTCCCAAACTGTCAACTAATTTGCTGCACTGCACTGCCCTCCATCTTGCATCCAGCCATACCTAAACAATACTGTACATTTTTACATCACCTGTAAATCAATGTATATTATACTTCTCATCAGTCTATAATAAATACCATCATATCCTATATACGCACCAGCCATTTGTATATACAGTGAATGTATGAAGCATGTGTGTAGCTTATGTGTACTCTGTATTCTCTAAATGTTGTTTACCACTTGTTGTTTACATCAATATTGTACAAATGTTGCTTTCTGGGTTGGGTAGTTCCATAATTTATTGTGCTGATGCGGGTTATGGTACACAATGTTGAAGTGAAGTTGAAATAAAGTTACAACTCTACCCAGTGTATCTATTTAATGCACCCACAAATTCAGAGCCGTGAGGTGGAACAAATACTCTGTTTTCCAAAAGCGTTGAATGTCTGAGTCTTTCTATCATGCCCTGTCAAATGTAACAGTTCAAAAGGACAAGCTACTCTTCCATCAAGGAATACAAAACCACAATGAAGCAATGTTCAATGAGTGAAAGATGGTTTAAATTGATCATCTGATCCACACAAAGTGAAGCAAAAGTAACTAAATTAGTCTGGACTTTCATTGTAACTTCTGCTCTAATATCATGTGACATGAATCATCTCTAGTTCCCCTGAAAGCTGATGACTCAATGATAATCACTGCTGTAGGGGTCAAATTGCTACTTGTGTGACTCTGACCTGAGTTTGGTTAGTTTGCCACATCCCTCTAAATTCCTATATGCAATGTTGCCTTCTTTTGACACTTTGGGCTTCGATTCCAACAATTACTGAACACTGTTAGCCAGTCTTATTTGACCTGGCCAAAGCTGCCACAGCAAGAAATGGGGGGAAAAAGGGGAATCAAAACGTTACACAAGCATGAGAGATTAGTTCTGAACCGAGCAATCCACTGCCATGCTCAGAGGTTTAAGGTGAGAAGGATTACCGAAGGTAAATCAATCTTCCCCCACCTGTCACCATTGAGTTATACTGCAGAAGATTGTCTTCATAGATTTTCCAATGTTGTCAAGCTGCTTTTGACATTTGACTGCTCCAATACTACATGGCAGTCATATCTCAGTAGGTGGGTCAGAAATGGTGAATGACGACTAAACGCTAAATATATTTACTGAGTGGGAATGAGAAGGCCATGCTGAATAATTAAATCATGTCTGGCAAATGTCAAGTGACAGAATCAGATACTTAATGGAAGGCACTGTCCTTGTGGAACCCCAGAGGAACCTTGAACACTCAAACCGCATCGAACACTCACGTAGTTTGTAAATAGCCGGTCAAATGTACTCCGCTGAGCGTCTCCCTTTTGATCGGATAATTTTCTAAGAAGTGTTGACCCGTTGTTTTGCTCCCCTACCAATTTTGTGATGTACAGTTTATGGCCGCCTTTTCTCACGGCAAAAATGCCTAAGAGTCAGGAGAGTCTAAGATATGTTCCCTGGTGCACATCTCGCCAAAACCGCTATGGTTGTCATTAGGGCCCTAGTTGGCGCAGGGGAAAGGGGGGAATGGTCCATGGCCTGGCAGGGATCTTAATAATGTCAATGTTGTCTGTAAGCGAGGGGGCCTGGGAACATTTCTTTTCAGCGGGCCCAGGATTCTTAGCGAGGGCGCTGGTTGTCATTACACTGCTCGCTCTACCGGGAAGTTTTCAATGCCGGCACTGGATGTTGCCAGAGCTCATCGAGACAAGATCACTTTTCCTGACAACGGGCCTTGCACTGAGCCAATTAGCACTTACAGTACCAGACAAAAATGTGGACACCCTCACCCATTCAATTAAACGGGTCTCCACAATTTTTACTTGCGCAGTACCTTGGCTTCACTGTTGAAACACAGCAATGAGGGTACATATTCCTGGCTGCATTGACACTGCTTGTCTCCCGGATAAAAAGCTGTGCACACCTATCAGTGTAGCCGATATAGTTTAACTGGTCAGGTCTTCTAAGGAATGTTATGTCTGACATCTTAATATTCCTGTATCAAGTTCATAATTTTTATTTTCTTGTTATACACTTTATAATGATGTTCCAAACTGTTGTTTTTTGTTAGCCGAAAGTTTAAGTTGTTTAAAAAAAAAAATCTCCGATCAGCTTCACCATGGTTTCCTTGTCTTTCATTGACACATGATCGGATATCATGAAGTCCCCAGCAGAAGACAAAGGCAAACACATTTCCTAGAATAATTATTGAATATTGACATTGACTTTCTTATGCCTGTACTAATGATGTGAAAGAACACAACTTTGTAACTAGAAGCTCCTCTAAAGCCAATTATATTTTCCTATAATGTTGGATTAGTTGTGAGAACACATTGCAAAGGGTCTGAATCCACCGAGATCTGGTCAGCTGACCGGGAGGACCGTCCTCTGACCTAAACAATTCCATGTTAACAGTCATATATAGTCATATATAGATTACTTTAGCTGAAATATCCCAAAAATTATAAACCTGATAAAAACTACAACTTAGGATATAAAGAGGTCTGCAGAAGGAATGGGATGTCAACTGTGACTAATAAAACGCCAGTGAAAGGGACCATACTGGGTTTTTTCTTCTCAAAATACCTAGTTGTCATTCAGATGTTATAGTGTCTCATTAATTCTGATCTATATTCCTATGTATAATAATTCAATCTTAAACAGTGACTAATTTGAGAGTCGTTATTGGAATTGTGTGTGCCATCTAAGAACCATTTTGGTATCAAACTCCTTAAGGGTTCCACAAAGGTCACCGAAGTAATTAAGGACAATAAAGGCACAACTCCAAGTTAACGTTTGTCTCAGTTTGTCTTCTGTGGTCTGTTTACACTCCGGGGGGGTGGCCTCCAACCATTTTGTTCATGTAAATGACTTTGAATATATTTAAAGCTGCTCTGTTGTTTTCCTGCATTCAGTTACGCACATTATCATTTTGTTTTCTCCACTGCTAGTTTCCCCTAGGTCTTTGGTGTTCAATTACAGCACTGTGTTGTTTTTGTCCATTGTAACTGGGGTAATGAGGGGCAATTAATTACTGGGGTGGGGGGCTATGAATTGTTAATTCTTTTTTTATTTCCTTATGGCATTTTCCAGAATTAGTTTTTTCTCAGTTGTATTTTTCATTGTTTTTATTTATATTCTTCAAATTCTAATAATTCATACAGAATTAAAAACATATGAATTTGAATATTCAGAGATAAATCCGAAGACAATTTCAATTCAAGACTATTTCGATTTAGTCTTGACCTATACTGTGGCTACAAAATGAGGAATATGACAGTCTTAGATAAATCTGTAGCTTAACGCCACAGTGTTTCACAACAATAAAAAAGAACAGACACAAATAATGCACTCATACTATACTTCTGCCATGTGTGCTAACATTGTAGTTTTGTGATGAACCATGGACATTATTTTAGAAATTCTAATTGTCAACGCAGAAACAGTATATTCAACTGAGTGACCAAATGTGGCTATCACACAGCCAGAGCCAATATGCTGGAAAATAAATAACCCATTTTGTGTTTTGGCTTTTTAAGTCTAAACAAAAGTGTCAGTCTGGCTTGATTATAGAAGACTGACCCTCTGTAGTGTAATACTTGTGATATGAGCTTATAACAGTATACCGTATTCACTTATGCAGTAAATTATTATTATTATATTATGCGTTTTTCAAGATTAATTGGACCATGATTGGACCACGATCTACCATCAGTTCCCCATCAACCTGTTGACTGGACTGTAGAATAAAGCGTTTGCCCTTGCATGGTATTATCAACATGGATAAAAGGTATTACCAACATATCAATAAAACAATATCAATCCCTCCATGTACGTATACAAATAAATAAAAATGCTTGGTTATGACTGAAGACTGGTTCACCAGAATTATTCTTGCTTAGCTGTCCGTGACTATGACAATGGAACAGTTACTGTAAATGTGTATCATTGCATATCGAAACAATTTCCTATTTTGTCATTTTCCGTAATGCTTAGAACGCAATTATTTTATTAGTTTGTGCATAATAACGTAGGTAGGCCACAAAAACACTTGATTGCTGGAAAAACTATTCTAGACCTTCCATTTTTTTAGCAAATTGTTCATCATCCTGCATTTTGGTGTCCGGTCATTCCTCACTTGAAACCTTGAGACAAGTAAAATCTGTTAATGAATCATATTAAGACTACACAAACAAATGTTGACATCTATCCCCAGCAGCAGTTTAACTGTGTGAAAAGTATGAGTTGTCCACATGCGTAGAGAAGTGACAGCCAGGCCCTGCGGAGAGCCTTCCACTAAAAACCCCTGCCAGTTTACAAAGACGCTGTGTGGAAAGGCACACATACACTTCTTGAGATTGGAGTTGCGTGCGCTACTGATGACAACTCCCAAAGAACCAATGCTGGACCTAGAATAATTAGACTTTTCAACTTAAGATAAAATAAAGAATAACTCTTCTTTTTCTGAAGGTTGCTGTAAAACGTGCTATTTTAAGGTGGGTCTGAACGGAATTTATTCTCAAATAAATGTAATACTTTAAATAACTTCATTTATGGATAATTTTATATTCTTAAATTAGCATTCGATGAGCATTAGCATTATTTACGTCATGCAAATCTGAAAACAAGAACAGAAAGATAGGCGTATAGATGCAACATAGTTACCATCAGTAGGTGATGTCCTTAATCTTGTACAGAGTCCTTGGACACCTCCGTAACATTCCTGGATTCTAGCTATTCCCTCGGTTCCCCTGAGTTCCATGAGGGAGCGCAGCTCCTTGAGCGTGCAATTGAAATCTCCAGCATCATGATTGGCCTGCGACTGGCGACCCCGCTTCGAGCCACGGAGCGAGTTGGTGGCCATGTCTCCTCGGCGGTGCACCACTCAAGGTTGGTGGAGAGAGGCTTTACCAAAAAGGCAAGTAAAATCCTCACAGGCAAACTCCGGTATTTCCCATAAACTGCTGGTTTCGCTCAGGGATATAAGGTGCTTGACTCCATAGAACGAGACTTGGATAAATAGAAAGCCATTTTCATTTGATTCCTGTAAGCCCACTCTCTCATCTTGGCTGTGGTTGGCTGTGGTCCTCAAGGCTACATCTGGAAAGAGACATCGAGTGCCATGACAAACATGCAATTGGATGAAATTCTGTCTACTAATACTACACACCAATAACGAAGGACATAGAACCCAAAGTCATATTATTACACTGATAAACTTGTTATTAAAACTGCCTGCAAGTACACAATACAATTGTAGCAAACAAAAGTCTAGCAAAGGTTGTACGAAAAAGATGTACGGAGTTAAATTTGGCAGTGTTCATGGCAAGATTCTACATAGAATGAAATACAACATTATGGCTTGTTATTCCCGACAGATATTCTGTGAACTGCATACAATTAAATCATCCGTGTTTACCTTCTCCGGAAATGATGAGGAAACCATTATATTCTCTAAGTGTTACTGCTCCAGACCCCTCTCAATCAATCCCATGGGCTCAAATGTGAGGGTTATGAAGTGAGAGTTCTGTTAGCAGCGAGCCCGTCTGACACAAACCCACTGGCTAGTACACAAAGCGACAGCCGGCTTTAACCCGAGGCCCGGGGAGGGGACTATCTGCCAAGTCTATTTAAGTCATGAAAGGCTCAAACGAGTTCAGTCCTGTAAAACTGACATGTTGGCCCTAGAATGATCAGCTTTGGGCAAAGTGCACTTGATTTGAAAAATCCCAGGAACACAATTTGATCTTGTTCTAAGGTCAAAGCACAATGACCAATCTGCTCGGTCTTACTGAAACAAATAAGCCCAATATGGCCAATACAAACAAACAAACCGGGTGTCACTAATTACAAGCCCACTGGGTGCGCCTTGCACTGAAAACAATGAAGCCCGAACCGCTTGAGCATTATTAAAGGGACATGACACGTTTCTGTACAGCATGTAATGTCGGCACGTCCCCCTAACTTTGGACATGGTTTGAACACTAATCAAAAAATACATTATACTTACTAGAAATCCCTTTTTCCGTATCCTCATAGCGATAGGGAACGTCACCAGTTCGGTTAGGTAAGGCAGTGGCTTTCGCAAAGCTCCACAAACGCCCCCATAATCCTCAAAAGAGCCTCAACACGCACTTTTAAGGGACCTAGATAATTACCCTTCTCTGGGCTATTTCCAAATTGTAATTCTCCCTTTAAAAAAGTTAGTTCGACCTTCAGCGCACACACACTCGACCAGCGCATGCATCCATAAGAGGAAAAAGGCTCCCATAATGATTATCTCATTAAAGCCTCTTCCTTAATCTAATTAGACGATCGGTGGCATCAGAGCACTCCACAGCCACTGCTTGCTGTTCCCGAGGGAGACACTGAACACAGCGAAGGGGCGACCCACTGTGGAAAAGTTCAGGCCACCCCTGAGTCACTATCAGTTTCGCTACCACACATTTACTTTGGCCGTGCTGCATTGCACCTGACAGACGTTAGCTTTGTACACGGTTGGACAGGAGGGCTCCATTTGATTCATTTGTTTGAACCATCCCCCCAAGGGAACACACCATCATGTGCATTGAATCCTTCCCCGATTGAATTGATATTGGAAGATTCTAACTTTGTGTCGTTGGCTTACTTTTCATGACGATATGCTGGTGAATATCCTTCAGTTCAGATTAAGTGTTTGATAATCGTTCAATCAGAACAAAGTCAGCCAATAAGTTAAGTCTTTTCATTTGCCCCTTGCTTCCTCAAAATCAACATTTTGCTTCTTTTGACTAGAATGAGAAGCTCACTGCTGAGATCTGGGATTAGTCACCTAAACTTTATATTTTAGATTGTTTTTACATGTAAGCTAACATTAAAACACCAATTGATTTAGGCTTTGTTTATTGAAAATGCTTTTGGGAATGTGTCATTATATGAGGGAGGCCCTATCTACACTATGAATGCTGGTATTTTTTATGACACAAATGTATAATTGTTAACATTAATAATACATTACATAGGTGAATTATGGTGAAAATCACCATGAATACATATTGTATGTTTAACATGCGTTTTGCACATTTTCATTTTAGTAATCTATCAGATGATCTTTTCAAACTGACATACAGTTTTAAGACAATGCATGGGCAATGTAATCCTGCGGGATGCGATTCTGTTCCACATGATGACATTACACCACAATTTGAATGACGCCAAATCAAGGACCGCCTCAAGAGTATTACAAGACATCAATCAACTTCGGGTCACCATTTAGCTTGAGGAAAAACACTGTGTGGAAAAGTGTATTGAATACTGCTGACAGTATACAATAGAACCGTTCTATACAAATGACACACAGGATACAGAGCATTGACCCAAGATATTTTTTTTCTGGAAGCATTCAACGCTTTAATGCCAGGGCCTTTACATCAGCTGAACCCCCCAAAGGATCTTGTTCTTAGAATACACACACACAGGCCCCACTGAGCATTCAGCATCATCAGCCATGTGTGAATGTTAGTTGCCTTTTAACAGAACAAACCAGCCATGCATTTTGCTGATAAGTGCATATTTCCCTCATCCAGCCGTTATGCTGGTATCCTGATAATCTCAGTTATGAAAACCATTCAGAGAACATGTAAGGGAAAGTACAAACTAAAAAAAGGACTTCTGTTAATTTTTATTTCTCTGTGGTCTAAAGAAACGTGTTTGTACGTGTGCTTTATGTTTGCAGTGTGGCGTGCTTTTACAGTTTTATTTCTTTCTCGTGGTTTGTACGAACACACAACTGCGTGCGTGTGTTGTGTTGCTGGGTGGGGGTGTTGCTTCTTGGTTGAAAGCTTCTGTGTCTGTGTATGTGCTGTCAGTTTGATAGATATCCCTAACAGCTCGATGAGTGCTATTATGGATAAGTAAAGGTCTCTATCGCAAACAAACACAGCCAGAAATACTTCCACAGGAGGTAAGTCAATGGATTCCTGCTGTAAAGTGAAAGTTGAAGAGTCATTGATTTGGACAGCTTTCTCTCAATATAAAGAAAGGTCACCAGTAAAATGACTACAAGCATCATTATGACATCTATTGGAAAATCCGGTACTTAAGTCTGGTCTAGTGACTACACTAATTAAAAAACGTGACCACTCTGAATGGGGGCATTCCATTTCATGAACAAACCACTGTAAGTAAATAGAAATAGTCAAGAAATAACATGGGTAAAAAGTCAAAAAGATTTTTTACCCATGTTAATAAAAAGTAAATTCAATATGAAATACTATTAAAACAAAGTTGTATTTAATGGAAACAATGGAAAATGGTGTTGGACACTAGACAGAGACTATGTTCTTTCCGATTAGCAGTTGGTCAGTGACCGGAAAGACTTCGATTTATGAAACATTTCTTATACACCGCAAATTAACCACAACTAAACCAAAAAGAGAAAATATTTTTAATAACAATGATTTCAAACCTTGATAACATTGTCGACATTGATGTATTTGTGAGAATACTAGAGAACAGATTTCAGATGCTTTGTTGCTGTGGCTGGTACTATGGTGACTAGTCTTTTATTAAATTTAGGATGAATTAAATATCAACCAAAATCTCTGAGTATAACAGTTTGCGCAGACCCCCCTGCTGTTAATGAACCCAGAGTTCATTTGTCATTCTGAAGCCCATTAATCTGTCATTCGGAAGACTATTAATGATGTCAAGGCCTAGAACACCAAGCACAATAATCTGTGAAATCTTCTTAGTCCACAACAGAGATGCTGTGCCTGTGCTGTTCCAGCAACAAAATATTATGGCTTTGACAATGGCTACATACAGTTAGCCCTGACTTTGGCTTTGACTGAATAGGATAGCCAACAAGCATGAACTTCAATGCCACTCGGCTATACATGACAGCACGATTTGGCAGAGTGTAAAAGATTAGCCTAGAGATGATGTGCTTCCAGTGAATTTTACACGCACTAGTGCTGAACACATGGTTAAATACCCAACTAGACACCCAAATACTTGTATGCAGCTTGTTGTGTAGATACACCACATGGCAACATTTTAAGACATGTCATGTTTGCACCAGACACATAGATGCTTAATCTCAATATAGGGGCACTAACCTGTCACCCTGTTTTCAGTCTGGGGAAATCTTAATAACATGCGTGGTGTGTGTGTTGCTTGTGTGACAGAGCAAATAATACATACAGGATGCATAATGATGGGTTATATATTTCCCTTCTAAATTCAAGAAGTGCCCAGAACTAGTCATGCAATAGATTTTATTTCCACCAATAAGCAAATCAGTGAATCGTTCCATAATCCCCTTCCAAAAAAAGTCCACCTAACAAAATCACCCTGCCATCCAATGGCTCCAACAAACCCCCCAACAACCCACCAATGACTGACTATAGATTCGATATGATGGAAAATACTAAATCAAGGTGGAGTCACTTACAGGTGAGTCACGGAGAGGGTCTCCGGCAGGGCAGGACTCGTGCGCCGAGGTGAGGAGTAGCCGCCATGCCAGAAACATCCCAGAAGAGCCCTGGTCTATCTGTCCGTCAACGGTCAAACACACAAATGCATCCTTCGCCAGCCCCCTCTTGCGCGACGACACCACGCGAGCCGCTCTTAACTCCGATTGCTCCGTCTCAGGGACGGTAGAGAGCACGACCTCGCCGAAACAGGATTAGCTAAAAATAGGCGAGCCTATCCCTCCAGGGGCTGCTGCGTGGCTGTGGCTCATCCTTTGCCTGTGCCGTACACTGTGGCTCTAACGCTTGTGGAGTAAACCACTAAACCTGTTCCCTCACCCAACCCCACCCCGCTCCACCCACCAGACACCGGGTTAGCTACAGCCCGGAGGGCCTCAGGGAGAGATGGGTGGGGGGGGGTACGTGTTGATCCCAAACACCCACCCCGTTCCCGACCCCGTAGTTTCACCAAACCCTAATTAAGAGATCAAATCAGAAATTCACTGATCAAGTCCCCATATCACCTTGCTGGAAATGGATTTGGGGCGTAATACACGCACTACATGCATTCAAACACGATGCGCATCCTTCACACATTCGTACACACACCCACACCCTCACGTGCCTAGATGCCCAAATTCAGAGGATTAAACTACACTGCCTACTCACCCCCCCAACCCACACATACACACAGCCAGATTACAAATACACACAAACACAGCAGGATTATACACACACACACCTACATATACACTGCAGCTAGACAGCGGGATTAGAGGCACACACAAAAGTAAAGGGAGAAGAGAGAGAGGAGAGAGAATGAAGGGGAGGGAGAGAAAAAGAAGGGGAGAGGGAGAGAGAGAGAAAGCAAGAAAGAAGTAGAGAGAAGAGAGAGGGAGAGAGAAAGAATGGGAGAGAAAGAGAGAAAGAAGGGAGTGGAAGAGAGAAAGAAAGAAGGGGAGAGGGAGAGAGAAAGAAGGGCAGAGGGAAAGAGAAGTGAGATAAAGAAGGGGAGAGAAAGAATGGGAGAGGGAAAGAAGGGGATAGAGATAGAAATAGGGGAGAGGGAGAGTGAAAAAAGGGGAGAGGGACAGAAAAGAGAGAAATATGGGGAGAAAGAAATAGGGGGAGACAAATAGAGGGATTACAATGCAGTTCAGCCCCAGTTGCCTCTGCAGAATGTGCAGATCTGATATGTAGGGCAGCAGAGGAAAGATGACATCATTCTTTAATACAATCTCTTCAAATGATATGATACCCTCCCTGATAGTGAACCTGTTTGTCAGCTACCCTAACATGACATTCAGCCAGGGCCACAAAAGATGAGCCATTGAAAATCATTGAGATCAGGCTACCTACAATCTCGCCTTGTTTTCTGAGTGGAATGTATATTGCTTATCTCTTAGGCATTAGACAAAGGTACCTCTACAGTTTAGAAAAGGAAATACTGGTCCAGGCCATTTTTTTTGTTTCCCCTGCTTTTTCACCCGTCAGGTATTGATTCCTGACTCCAGCATACCAATCCAAATATTCCACTTTACCTGCCTATAGCGCACACCTGTCACCTATCCCCTCATCAGCACCAAGTTGTCAGTCGTGTTTGAGCTCCCCGCTTGATTAAGGTATGTGCCTTTCCCTGATACATTTCTGTGCAAATCTTTCTGCTTGTTGCAGAATCTGTCATTTTTGTATTTTTGTATTCTTTCCTCGTTGATACCAGAATCCTTGTTTTTGTTTCCTGCCCAGCCATTCAAAGTACCCTGGCAATCAGTGGGCTGTGTTTCATTTCCATTTTTTTTTATTAGATTAGATTCAACTTTATTGTAATTGAACAACACAAGTACAGAACAACGAAGTACAGTATGCATCTAACCAGAAGTGCAAAAAAGAGCAGAGCAAATTTTGTTGGCAAAAATATTGTGACGGGCATTGTGTCAATGTATAGGTTTATCCACTGTATGGGCCTATAAATGAAGCACAGTGTATAGATGGCATAGTTGGCACAGTGTACACTGATGGTACAGTGTACATTTACACTGATGGCATAGTGTAAATGGCATAGTTAAGTAATGTGCAATAAGCAATGTACAAAGTGCAAATGTGCAGTTGGCAGTACAAACAGAATGCATTAGTGCAAGGGTCAGATGAGGTGTCAAGGTGTAAATATGCAATAAGAAGTACAGACAGTATACATTGTGCAAATGGCAATAATGATAAGGTAGCATTGCAGAGCAGGAGGAAGACTATCGTCAGGAGTGCAGTAGGGTAACAGTAGCTGGGAAGAAACTGTTCCTAAGCCGGCTGGTGCGAGAATGAAGAGTCTGGTACCGCCTGCCAGAAGGCAGAGGGGCGAACAGTTTGCCTCTCTCTGTAGGCTGACTCATTGTTGTCGCTGATCAGACCAAACACAGTGGTGTCGTCTGCAAACTTGACGATGGTATTGGAGCTGTGCAGAGGGATGCAGTCACGGGTGAAGAGAGAGTACAGGCGTGGGCTAAGCACACAGCCCTGTTGGACACCAGTGTTCATGGTCAGGGTGGAAAAGGTGAGGTTGTCAAACCTGACTGACTGGGGTCTGTTGGTAAGAAAGTCCAGAGTCCAGTTGCAGAGAGAGGGGCTGATCCCAGGGTCGTGGAGTTTGGTAACTAGTCTACAGTGGGTGACAGTGTTGAACGCCGAGCTGAAGTCAATATACAGCATCCTTACATATGAATTGGTTTTGTCCAGGTTGGTCAGGGCAGAGTGAAGAGAAGTGGAGATGGTGTCCTCAGTAGACCTATTAGGGCGATAGGCACACTGGTGTGGGTCCAAAGTTGGAGGGAGGCAGGACTTAAAATGAGCCAAGACCAGTCTTTCGAAGCACCTCATGATCGTGGGGGTGAGTGCTACAGGTCGGAAGTCATTTAGGCTTGATGCAGTCGACAGCTTTGGCACCGGCACAATGGACATGAAGACCCAGTTCCCAACAGACCATCATGAAGCTCTGGGGGATGGGCCTACCTCGAGTCTGCCCTACCACAGAGAGCCTTATTTTACTGCCACGGAACGATTTGCAGGTGAACCAAGCCTCTGCCGCCCGTTCCTGCTGCAGTGCACCCTGGTGTTTGAGCAGCAGCCCCTGTCCTATCACACTGACAGCCCCTGCCGCTACAACCCCCACCACCTGTACAACCTCGCCATCAAACAGCTCCTGGGTGCAACCCTTCCAAGCGGATGACTGTACAATCTGTCCAGTCTGGAAACCAAGGATAAAACCAAAATGATTTCCTCTACATGGAGCCTCCGTCTTCAGCAAGATGGACTTGCTTAACGCGTACCACCTCGTGCACATCCAAGAGGAAAACGAATGGCAGATGGCATTAAACACCCCGCTGCGACATTTTGAGTACCTGGTCGCCCCCTTCGACCTCTCCAACGCTCCTGTCGTTTTCCAGGCCCTCGTCAACGATGTCCTTTGGGACATGCTCAACCGGTTCATATTTGTATACCTCAACGATATCCAGATATTCTCTTGATCCTACGAGGAACAAATCCAACATGTTGGTCTGGTCAATGAACCCCTCCTTCAGAGCCGGTCGTTTGTGACCAGGCACGGTGGGCCCTGTTATTCGGAAGGTCTAATTTCCACCTAACCTACCGTACTGTGTGACACAAGTCCAAGCCGGTTGCGTTCTCCCACCAGCACGCTCTGGAGGAGAAGGATACACCCCCCACAGCCATCCTGCCACCCATGTCTCCTGGCAGATGTCACCTGCGAGACTGAAGCGATTTTCAAACAGATGCAACAGCAACAGCTAGACCCCGGAACTGGACCCTAGAACTGTCTGATTGTCCCGGACTCTGCCCGCTCCCCGGTCCTTACTTGGGCTCATGCCGCAAGTCTCACTTGCCACCTGGGAATAACTTGTACACTGGCATTCCTCCGTGAGCACTTCTGATGGCCAACCATGTGTACGGACGCCCGCTCTTTTGTCTCTGCTTGTGTCACCTGCGCTCGGAGCAAGACATCTATGTAGCCCCAAGACAGTCTCCCGCACCCACCACCGGTTCCAGGCCCCCCTTGGTCCCACATTGCATCGGACTTCGTTACTGGCCTCCCTCTGTGCAATAGCATAACCACAGTCCTCAGTTATAGATCGGTTTTCACAGATATTGTCGCCAACCATGGCCCCCATTTGCCCTTAGTGCAAGCCCACATGCGTCGCTGCCCGACAGTATTTAGATGAGCTTGCGCTGCCTTACTCCGTGCCTCAGCCTCCACCAAGCGCTAGTCCGACCAACGTGGTTCCCCAGCTCCTACCTACATGCTAGGACAGAGGGTCTGGCTCCAGACAAAAGACCTACTCTCAGGGTGGAACCCTTCCAACTTGCCCCCCGCCATGCAGGTCCCTGTGAGGTGGAGACAATCATCAACCCATGCGTTGTACGGTTGAAGCTCCTTGCCTCTCTCAGGGTCCACCCTGTATTCCACGGAATCCCCTAATCAGCACCAAGCTACTTCAACCTCGGCTTTTCCCTAAGTCCTTGACAGATCAACGCTACTCTCATTTGCGTTTGTGCTCCCCAACAGAATAAGTTACATGCCTTTCTGCTTGTCGCTTGTTTGGGTCCGTCTGCCAGCCTCGGTCGTAACAGTTTCAATTTCAAGGCATGTTGAATGCCTGCACAATCATGAACCGGTTATTGTGGTCTTTTGTTTTGGATAAAGTATGTCTGTGTCCACAAAGTGCGGTTATGCTATTGAAAAACAAACATTCCAGGGCAAAGAAAAGGCATTGACTCTAACAGACAGACTCTTTAACCCTTTAGAATCTAAATTTTAATGGTCCGGCCCACTTGACATCTCCCTAGGCCGTATGTGACCCACGATGCGAAATGAGTTTGACACCCCTGCTTTAGATCCATATCTTGACATGCGAGCTCATCAGCCCAGCTGTGGTGCTGGAATGGTTGTTTCCTCAGTCTGGGTATTTAGCGGTGTAGTTCGCTAATTACTTAGATGTTTTGCATTACTCCTTATTTCATTCATAAATGGAAACGGACATAGATAACTAGACAACTACTTGTCCGGTTCGGTTGATCTATCGGACTAGAAATGTTGTCTGACCGCAAATGTGTTTCGCTTTTTGCAGTAACGAAGTGTCACTTTTACTAGCTAGCCAAGATTGGAGACAGTAACGTTATGCTTCGCCGACGACGTCGCCACTTAATCGTGATGTCCTGAATCTCCCGAAATATGTGTGGAAAAAAGTTCAATAATGTGTTGAGATTTGCGTACCTTATGATTACGTTGTTATGATTACATTAGATGTATTGATCGCGAATTATATTTTGTCTCGTAAAAAAGAGGGATTTTCGTAGTTTTATGCAAACTAAAATGTTGGTTCTTGTTTCTAAGATCAGTATGTGCTCTTTAAAACAAAGTTAACTTGTAATTTGTATTTGTTATCAGTTTTTGTGCTAAATCTACATGTTTGAAATGTGTGAGAAAGTATGATTTATTTATAAAAATCTCGGGAAATTACTGCAGCATTCTATAATTCTACTAGGGTTTAAAGGGTTAAAGGAAAGAAAATGTAAATATTCTTTGAACGTCCGTGTTTGTTTTTTCTATTTAACTAGGTCATTAAGTCATTAAGAAAGAATTCCTATTTACCATTGGCAAGGGGCAAGTTGAAAATACATGTAAAATGTAAAACATGAGAATATGTTTTAAATAAATTCACAAATGCATTAAATATATTAAAAAAATATATATATATACATATATATATATATATGTATTAAAACATGTATAATAACAAATAAAGAAAAAAATATTATATATTTATATATCTGAATGGGCTGCTCGCCTGCCCCGGAAGCACTACCCCCCCAACACACACACACACACACCATAACCTCACTAAGCTTCTTCTCAATAGCTTAAAGCCGCTGAGTAAGCTTAATAATTTAAGAGGAAAACTGTATCAGTGCTTTTAGGGACATATGCGAACAGATTAGCCCGTGGTCGTCACTAGGCAACACAGCATGGTGTAAATGGGCGTGGAATGCATCCACAACTTCCCATCAACCAGGCTGCTAATGAAAGGATCAGGATGGGGAAAGATTTCAAGTCCAGTTACTCAGGGCAGGATGTGAAAGGCCGCCTCATTAACTTTTCAAATGCATAAATCCTTCAGTGAAAGCCAATGTCCCTTCAGCAGACAGGATCCCATTTCTAAAATGTTCCAACTGTTGCTGTACAAACTGAAAACATTTGGAGCTCAATTATTCATGGCTGAAGGGTGAGCAATGGTTATTGGTCAAATCGATAACACTGCTTATATGGGTTTTAAGGGGTTGAGTTTCAGTCAAATGTAAGCGTTTTATGCTTTATTTAGGGGGAAAGATGGGGTTGAGTGAGCAGAAAAAGCCTTGGCCATATTTAAACCCATGCTACATCTGGAGGCAGCAGCCCAAACTGCTTGTCTATTGTAGGTCATCAAATTTTGTCCATTCTGCATAGGCACTATCTTAGGAAACAAAGGAGGATTTCAAAATCTATTTCACCCAAATTAGATAAATCCTGTCTGGATATATTTTGATAGGAAACCTGCAAGAAGGGCCAACAAAGGGAGGTCCTACCCACAATACATTAACTTAATAGGTTTTTTCAAAAAGGGTCCTAGAGGCTTTTGTGTTTTTATAACAAAACAAGACATTTTTGCAATAAATGCAATTTCCATTGCCAGAATCAAACACATACATCTCATACTCCCCAGCAAATATAATGTAATACTGCCTTCTTGTGGTCATTGTAGAAAATAACATCTAGAATGTGTTCTTTATTTTCTTAGGCCACATTGCAGTGGAATACTTTGGATATTGCAATGGATTACTTTCCAACTTAATACGTTCTAAGTTGTGTGAATTTCATCATGGCAACTCATAATGTGACTCAGCAGTGTGTATGAGCAAGTTTGGCCCCCCTGAGGGCCAGTCAATGGCATCAATGCTTTTGTCATCCAGGAACTACCTACACACTCTGGCCACTTGAGCCAGGCATTGTCCTACACCTGGAGGAACCCAGGGCCCACTGTACCAGCATAGGGTCAGAAATCAGGGTGACGTTGGCTATCATGTGGAGGCCTGTGCAAAACTAGAGAAGAAGCAGTCAGGAAGAATAAGAATAAGGACAGAACAATTATCATTGGCCACCACATGAAAAATCATTACATTTTTGGGGGGTTGTCCTGTTGTTGCCTCTCTAGTGCACATGTTGTCACTTTCATGTGCACCAAAACAAATGACATGAATTAAGGTTCCTCCATTAGTGTCCAGGAATCCTAAAATCATCATTGTAGTTTTCCTCAACAGACGACCATTAACACCATGGATTTATGGGACTTCATCCCTGCTGCCTGGGAAGAGAAGCAGGAAGGGGACAGGGAGCAATCCTGTGTGAGGTGTATGTGGCCGGGAACTAGGAAGTTTACTTTGTGCATTCTCAATTTCTATTGTATTCTGGTACATTTAAATACCCAATTTGACTTGCAATATAAATAACTTAAATCAAAAATGCTCCAAGCAGGCCATAAGGCAAAGCGCAGACTTGGTTTTCCTCCTGTAGCCTTCTTCAACCATCTTTCATAAATACTGTACCTCCCACGACCCATCAAATAGATCTCACCCAGAGATCTCACCCATCAAATAGATCTCACCCAGAGGTGATCAGATAATCACTCCGAAAGGCACACTGCAGCCTTGATTCTTTCCACCTATTCACCTATATCCATTCTACCTTGTGACAGGATTACTCACTTTGGCTGTTCTCCAGGTGCCTCAACACAAAATCAACTTGCTTGAAATAAATGAAAGAATGCCACGCAACTCTCAATGTTAATTGAAGAACTATTGCATTAATTCAATAGCAAACAGTTATATAGCCTCTAGGCCTACAACCACCTACCTTCACGTTTCAGGATACAAATATTTGTAATTCAATGTTACAAAAACTGTAAAACCATTAGATGGATGCCCCTTTAAGAGTGCAGTCGGTGACATTGACGAAATTTCCTGGTAGCGAGCTAGCTTTGAATGCTGGAAAGCAACAACAGATATTTGAAACATTTTATTATTCTCGAATGCGTTCATAAAACTCGAAACGCTTCAGCATAATGTCAACATTATTGCCACCTTTTTTCTGTTATTCAGGATCCAAACAACCAGTTTCATAATTATGAATACTTGATCGTAAGAGGGGAGGAACATCTGAGGGTTTCTTTGGAGCACAGTGGCAGGTGGGAAAGGGTGACAGACGGAGTAACAGCAGCGTTAATGAAACTATGTTACAGATGTCGTTATGGGTAAGATACTTTCTGACCGGTTTTTATTTATTAAAACCCATAGTTCTAGGAGCAACAGGCAATGTGTCAACAAAAAGCTGTTCTTGGTTTATTTATATATCACATTTCATTCTGCGCCCACATTTTCTATTTTTTCTCCCTGGCTGCATTTGAAGTTCCTAATGTTTCATATCGTACATTCAATTACATGATGTAGCTAGCTTAATTTTGCTATATTATTAAACGTTGGATACTTTTATCGTTGTGTTAGTTACAACTGGCTACTTTTGTGTCAGTTTACAATACCTAAACCATCAACGCTAACTAATGTTCTTCATAATTTCCTAATGACGATGTAACATGGCATAACGAAATGGTTGGTCTAAACGTCTTGCAATGTCACATTCTGAGTTATATCCTTGTATATCGCCGTCACACGATCTAATAGTCCTTAGGTCTGTAATAAGATGTATTTCAGTGTTCATTCGAAGGTGAATTTTATGTTGACTTAAATAGAGCGGAAGATAGTGCCTATAGTGGTTAGAGACTTGGCCAAGTAACTGAACGGATGGCTGGCTCCAACCGAGCCAAACCGAGACACTTACCTTCAGATAACTCTCTACATAAGTAGTCGAGCTAGTAACATTCAAATGTGGACCCAAACACAGTTTTATTTAGTTTTTTTTCTTCCCTTTGGAGCTAATAGAAACTCCGTAGTCCGGATCCCCCCTAGAATGCACTGGGCATGCGCGTGCCGTGGCGGGCAATAACAATAATTGTATTCGATTTAGAAGATGACCCGCTTTTAGATTACGTGAAATCGGCTTGAAAAAAGTGATTTACGCATGATGAAAATTATTCTAATGTACGTTTTCACATGCACTGTATATGTAAAACAAAAAACATCAGCCTTGCCAATTAAACTATTTTGGAACGTTCTAAACATGTTTGTGGTAAGATACTGCATAATCAATTTCGATTACACCTGGATTTCGCCTGATTGGCTGCAGTCTAGTGCAGGGGTTCCCAACATGTGTCTGTTATTGTAATATCAACAGAATTTTGTACCCTTGAAGTACCCCCTCATGTTAATTTGACTAGTATGCCAATGGTGGTAGGTTCGCTTGTATTGTTCGTTTTATAAAATGTGAGTTTTGCCTAGACATGGTTATGTAAACTAAGCAATGGCTCTGCAGCTCTAAAGTGTTGTCCCCGTTGGCCCATTTCAAACGTAATCTTTCCATAACAATCAGTCAAAAGACCTGAAGGCCCAGACAAATCGTACAATACCCTCTCATTAATATTTATTGGCTTATTGATCTGCTGTTCAGGGAGTGGTGAGAGTGCTTGTTATTGTGTTGCACCATAGTCTTGTGTGACTGTTTGACCTTTAACCTTTCATTTTCTTTGGTAAACTAATTGGGTTTGTACCGGACTGTTAATCAGCAACTTGTTGCCAGCACAAGACCCAGGGGACTAAAATTATCTCATTGCATGATTTATTTTGCCTCTGATGCAAAGTTACTTTTCTGCTCAGGATGTGATTTCTTTATATCTTGGTTTTGGTGCATGTCAATTAGACACGTGGTTAACCTTAAGAAATGCGTAGGTGTTTGCAGGTTGGTGCTCTGCAACACACTGTCAGTTGATTGATGTGCAACACACATTCTGTTAGCATGAGGTATGTTAACGTGAGCTCTGTTGTCCATGAGTTGGGTTTAGAATGAGACGGATTTAGTCTTGTTGGACCCCAGGCTGTGATTGTATGATGTATGTTAGTCTGGTGTTGGTCAAGGGATATCTACTACTGCATGCCTGCATGCTTCGAGGAGACAAAGATCTATGATAGATTTCCTAAATTTAACTTCTCAGGAATAGCACCAGTCCTCTAATTAATGGGTGGTATGTTTCAAGTTGGTCTTGGGACACGCATCTTTTTTTTCTTTCTCTCTGTTCAACTGTGTCTCTTTCTATTTTTCTCTCCCATCTTTTTCGTCTAAAGGGTTTGCGTTCGTTTTGGCCTAGATTAATTGGCGTTCCTACAGGCAGCCCAGCCCAAAAACTCATTGCCCATCTCAGTATCAGGTCCATTTGCCTCATGCAACTCTGCCCCACTTTCAGTGGCTGGTGCATCATGTCTGGCAAGTTCTTTTTTGTAGAAAGTTAAGTGCATTTTTCCTGCTCACCGTTTTAGTAACATGCTCTGTATTCCTCTTTAGAATTACACTCTTTGGGAGCCGTTGTGCAAACATAGGTATGCATACCGGCGCCAGTACATGTTACATGTTTGAATGTCATTCATGGCATAACCCTAATGAGAAGTCCCTCTGATTGCATTCTTGATAGAACTGCAGTTACACCAGTAATACAGGGACCGCTATTTAGCAGTTAGCTCATAAATTGCTTTCCATTTCACTCCTAATTTTGCTCTAGCTTTTAAACGGCTTAGATTTGAGATACTATTGCTCCTTAAAATAAAGGTATGGCTCTTGGGAATGCATAGTTGTTGTCTGTGTACCCTTTAGGACACTGAAAAGTTGTGTAGCACACATTATGGTACTGTGGCAATATCTGAATTCAGAGCAACTCATGGCAATATTATTTTTAAGTGGTCCCCAGAGGAAGAAGGTTGTAATATGCTGGACCCTGGCACAAATACATTGGAGAGGCTGTAGCCTAAATACATGGTGGATGGCCAGTTAATTCTCCAGCAAGTGTCTCACTTATGATATGAGTTGAGTGTTTTATTTATTTCCTGCACTCTAAAAAGTAGAGGTTCCTTCAGGGGGTTTTCTAATTAAAGCTGTGTGGTAACCTCTTCAAGTTATTTGATACATTCTTTTTCTTTTAAAAGGGTTCTTCAAAGTGCCCCTTTGTTCGAGTTTTCTCATAGAACATTTCGGTTGAGGCGGTATGTTTTTATACAGGATAGTTATTTGAGTAACCACTAAAAGGCATTCTTTGAAATTCCTTTGAAACTGAGTATTTATTCCATTGAAGAACCTGTTAGCGTCTATGTCCAGAGTTTCGTTGTGACGAACCCTTAAAGGATCCTCAGTAACCTTATTTTTTTATTAGAGTCTAGGAAATACAGTGATTGACTGTATGTGGATGACACTCCCATTCATACCATCCTCTTCATGCCTGTGATAGAATGCAATGTCAGGTGGAATGCAGATGTAAGTATTAGAACAGGAATCTATGAATTTAGTTTTGGCAATATGTTGTGCTTGCACAGGCAGCCCAAGTCGTTTTTCAAAATTGGGCTGCCTGTGTTAATGCAGCCATATTGTTGTTGAACGTTCTGGTATTTTTATTGATGGCAATTCAAACGTGGAGATGTCTTGGTTGTTTGACATGCTGGTATAGTGGTTGATTTAAAAAACCTGGGTGTTTATTTCTTTTTGTCCCTGCAGGGATACTGTACGCCATGTTAGGATAAAGACTAAGGCCGTGTTGAACATGCTAAAGCGGTTGGATAAGATCCGTTTCCGGGGCCAGCGGCCAGATGTGTTCCTGGACCTGGGCGACTCGCCGAATGCGTCCGACACCGAAGTTATTGAAGAGATTCCTATAAAGCCTCGCCCCTCCCTTAAAATGAAAGACACTGAAGAACAGCAAGACCCAATGTATGCCCCTGTAAGTGACTATCTATATTTCTTTCCATTTATTCATTAATATAGTTACAGAAATGGAATATCTTCACTCTCTTTGCTTTCACTAATTCTCACTCAAGCGAATCGGACATCACATTTCACTGGACATCTGCCCGGTCCCTTTACTAAGTCCACTCGCTTTGACACCACTGGGTGCTGCTGCCAGTTTCAGGGGAATTTTGGCCAAAATGTTCCCCTTTGATGCAAAACATCCCTGTTTATTCAACCTCTTTCCTGTTGATGTAGTCCTCTCAAGCAGCAATGGAGAGAGATTTTCAGCCGCTGTTGACGTCACTGCAGACAGCGCTTAGGCAGCCTAGATTGGACTACTACCAACTCAACATCCGGGAGCACATTAGAACAACCTGATATTTCAGTGATCAGATTTGTCGTTCTGGTGCTTTTGTTGAGAGGTTGACCTATACTCCTTCATGTTCTTTAAACAAAGATATAATAATAATAATAATATAATTATTAAGGTGTTTTCCAATTTATATAGAATTTGCTAGTCATTTTAAAACCCCTGCCCTTACTGGGCAAGTTTTTTCTGGAAAATATTTTCCATATACCCGGGTTAAAAAAGACAACAACAAAGAAGCCATGCAGATCTGGTGTAGTGATTTATAGGACTATTACGAGCCGTAGATAAAGATAACAAGACCGGAATCTGTTATGCACTGGAATTGGCTCTTTGTCACATGCAATCACACACAATTTATAGCCTGTGATTAGGCTCCCATAAATGTCTATAATGCAGTTTTTTACTTACATTGTTAGCTGAAAATCATTTATGTTGAGCAGCTATTATTATTTAGGGATGTCATGTCACTTCTCATGTCCAGAGCTAGCAGAATATAAACTGTTCACAGCAAGGGTTTTTGTATCTCAAGAAAATGTCATTTCTGCACTTTGTATCTTACTTTGTTTGCAGTGGAGTACATATTGCCAACTTCTGTAGGTAGGTCCCCATTTTTCATAACTATTGACAAATATCTCCTAGATGTGTATATTCATCCCTTTGCCTAATGTTGAAAGCTAATAGATTTTTTAGTATGAGAAGAAACCATACAACCAGAAGCTATAGCTTATTGTTGTTGTCATAAAGACTTGTCTGTAGTACATGTATACACTATGTTTTATGTGTTTTTGAAACATAAAGCCATGTGAAAATCTACATTGAAAGTTTTGTTTTGTACATATTTGGAACGTCAAACACATTCATTGACAAAGAGAACCCCCCGACAAAAATTGCATACATGGTTTCAGTGAGCAGAAGTGCAATTGCCTCATGGAAATGTGCATTTTGCATTCACAAGTTTGCCTTCTGTAGATTTTTAATCTTTAATTCAGACCCCTGATGAAGTCAGGGTTTAAGTGTCACTTTAAGGTTTATAAGAAGTTGGACAACCTGAATGGTGGAAACTGTTGAAGAAGTTGGCCGGTCACAGACTTTGTATGTCAGAGCACTTGGACCTGGAATGGCTACAGTGATGTAAGTGCTTATAGCAAAAACCCATTTGAGAGTTGTCCACTAGGAATCTGTGCTTCGGAAAGTTCAGTGTGGTTACACATTTGTTTAGCCTTTGGCTGGTTCCTGGTCGTGGCGTGTTCTTTGTTATCAAGGAACCAATGTCGTAGAGTTCCAGAAGTGCACACTACGGGGGTAAATACGTCACTTACTGCTTACCACTCTCGCATACTGTAGCTCATTAATGAGGTAATAGGATTGTGTTAAAACAGGCCAGATTTAATGTGCATTAATGGGGCACATTGGCCACTTTACAGACGGGTCATGTGCTACTGTATTCCTTGTCTCACTACCAGTGATAGCTTTCCACCTTATTTGCACATTCATAGTGGCCTTAAATCTGGCATATTTCATCAAAACTCATTTGGAAAATTCATCATTAATAAACATTTTTTTTTGCACTTTCTAGCTGCTCACCAGCTTAGTGTTGTTCTGGACATCCCAATAAGATCATTATATAAATGGAATGTGTTGTGATGTGTTTTTGTGACAGGGTTTTTGTGATGTTTGAGGAAAAGGAAGAAAGGAGGAAAAGGAAGAAAAGGAATGGACAAATTACGTTTTTAAATGACACTGTTGTAGTAGGCTACAGTAGAAAACTGTAATATCTCGGGGAAATGTACTTGACTTTTCTGACAGATGTTTTGACTGGGCCTTGGCTTGTTTTATCTTCCTCGTCCCCTCCAGTCAAGGAGGTCAAGCAACAAGACCCGACTTGCCCGCCTTTAGATATTATCTGCCTTTTCATATTATCTTCTTTCTGAGAGGATATGAAGCAAGATAATCATGACCGTTTTCTTCCCCATTCCCTCAACTCTGTTTCTGTTCAGGATAAGTAGAGGTTCCTGTCTGTCAATCTTGGTTCACCTGATAACATTTCTATATGATCTTGCTGCCGTTTGAGCTGATACAGGGAGAACCTGCTAGGTGAAATAAACTGTTCATGTGTCTACATGTCTAGATGCGTGGGTGTTGTCAAAATCAAATTTCGAGGTCCTGTGCTGTTACGGATTCGTGGCCGGCGGTTTCTCCTGTCGCCAGTGAGTTGAGTCTTCTTATCTTTCTGTTCCTGTGTCCCCCCGCATGCAGGCTGGTCCAGGGGCTCCCGCGATGGCTGCCATCATTCAGGATGACCAGAGGTCTGAGGCGGATCGGCTCAATGACTTGAAAGGTCACCTGGAAATTGCCTTACTGGAGAAGCACTTCCTACGTAAGTACTTTTCTGTGTCCGGAGCTTTTCTTTTAAGCCGACATTTTGAGTCCTGCCTGAGTAGGAAGAAGTTGATTTCCGAAAAGGGAAACTATAGTTTTGATTGCCGAAGTCGCTGTCTGTATTAGAGATCTGTTTTCCCTGTCCAGGTGTCTGTTAACTCATCCGGAACAGATTAGTCTGGCTTTCAGGTCTCTTCTGGCCACAGAACTACGCTTGTTGTTTTCTGTGACTCTTGCATCTGGCGCCATTGACTTTTAGCCTTGTGCAGATCAACTTTGGCCTGTTACCATAGATAGTGAGTAGTTGTGTAAATATGCAGCCAATGCTCTAAATGGGCAGCCAGCGACTGTGGCCTTTGTAACTCACCCCTCCCTTTGGGATTTAAGATAGAACTACTGTATTTGTGGTGGATTTCCTCCCCTTGATCACTGTTCTACTCCAAAGGGTAATGCTATAACAGACTGAAATCGTCTTCAGTAGATTTGCTGCTCCGCTAAGATCTCAGATGGCCATGTCACATTTAGGATGGAAGTTGATAATCACAGCGTGTAGATTTGAAACGTGATAGCTGTATTCCTGATGTATTTCGAATCCTTGCCTGACCTTTATATGGGGAATTATTTGAAATGATCCTTGAGATGTGGGCAGAGGTGTGGTCAGGAATGGGGGGGTCGTATTGCAGTGGAGGAGGTGGGCCCAGAGCCCTAACTGAAACAGACATATCGCCAAGAAAAAAACAACCTGACAGACCCTGTGTTGATGAGATTGTTTTTATGAATCTGGAAATATTGGCAATTTTGAGATAAAGTATGCCTAGCACACAAAAGAGTTTTGCACACTCTACAGTACACTGAATCATTAGGTGGAATTTCCTGTTGTGCCTAGCATCTACACACCCCAACTGCTGTCATGCGTTTGTACACATGCATAGCACGGACGCTGAATTGCTGATCAATTGAGGCCAATCTGCCCCATGATCAATACATTTGTCTCAAAGGCAGTCAATGCTGTGATATTATCAGCCTGTACAACAACCTATTTCACATACCATATAGCCTAAAATTGAATACAGTTAATGCTTTAATGTTTTCTACATTTTACCAGGTATATTTTCAGGTATAGAACTTCTGAGTTTTACAGTTCATATGCTGCTAATCTTTTATTTCATACAGCTTGCAATATGAATCGGTCGCACTTCAATATGTATTTTTATAAGCTTTCCCCTCCTTGAACTATTGATGTACGAATTCTAGAAGCCTCTGCACTTCACACTATTGTAAATAATCTTTCAAACTTCACAAGACTGGTATTAACTGTGTGTGTGTTTTAAGCGTTCTTCAGGAAGCGGTGCAAGAGAACATAAAAGGTCAGACGTTGGCCAACTCAGAGCCAGTAAATAAAACCTGTGGTTATAAATAGGCGGTGTTGCATAAGAAGGCAGTGGGGTATTGAAGGACCATTGGAGGTGTCTGGTCTGGTCCACTGATACAGAGATTCAAGGATAAGAGTAACAGAGTTCACTATGTTGACTCATTTCATACGTACTAATGAGTTCTTCAGAAGGAGAGTATGACCGCCCTCACTTACTGCTGAATATTTCCCCAACCCCCCCCCAGTCAATGCTGCACTCCCTTCTACGTTTGCCATCTTACTTCCATTCACATAAGTGTTTTCACATTGTGCCCTTGTTACAATTATTCCCCTACATTTGTTTCTTTGCTTAGTCTCTCTAATTGCGTTGTTGTTATGTAGCTGTTCAGTAAGCGTATCACTGAATGGTTAAAATCTAATGTAGTCGTAACCCAACACCTGCTCTGGGTAATCATTAGTCTATGGTGGCTCGAAATCAACCGTTACATGGTTTTTGGTTGTACGCAAGTTATTTTAATAGCGGCTGTTTTTGGATATATTCCCGCGAACACGGTCTTGGATTGTCCTATGGCCCTAACCCTAACCCTATGACTGCCCCCAGAGGTAATACGGGGAAAGTGGTGCCACGACAAAGCACAAGTGCTTTTGGATTGTTTCCTGGTTCCTCTGCTGTTCTCTGGCTCTGGGCCAACACATGGGTCATAAGTCACAAGTCCCCCTCGTGTGACATTGCTAAATACCTGGGCTGCATAGTCATACCCCTCAGGAATCTCCAGGTCAGCCTAAAGATGTCATTCCACTGGCTTTCTTTTAGGTTTGAGAAATTGCCCAGACAACTCTGATTTCTCAGGGCTGGATTTGGAGCGTTAAGGGATGCAGTCTGTTGATTGCGTATACCCTCCGTCAGACACAACAGTTCTGTGAAGTCACAGTTCATTGTTAGTGAAGCTGAGGCAACAGAGTGGACACAGACCGCTTTTCAAAGACATTTAGCTGAAATGGTGTGGAGTTTGATCTGAAATAATGATTTGTTTATTGTACAATTGACCTCACCGATTGAACTAGCAGAATTCATTTGAGGGGGGATAGTTTTTTGAATCCCAGTGGTGTTTACCCTGGCACTCCTCTCCCTCACCTGGGTACATACAATCTGCTTCTTAAGGGTTGGCCAGGGCTGAAGATAACAGCCACTCCCATACCCGACAGGCTCTGTGCTGCGCTGGAACATTATAAAGATAACAAAACGCCCAAGGCTACATGTTTTACACGATTATGTAAATGTTTGTCTTGTGCAGGCTGTGATGAGAGAGGCAGTTGAAAATGTGCAGACGGAAGAGCTCATTCTACCCGACAGATTTTTTTAAAGTGCCGAATATTCCGATATGGTCCTAGTGGACGATTTCAAGCATTAGTTGTTGTAGAAATATCCCCCCCGAGCTGTGGTGAATGAGGTGCCTGTCCACCACTAGTCTGGAGGCTTGGTCAGGCATGGGAAGCCATGCATGGGCTGAAGAGACAATGCGTCCTGGCACGTTGGTAAACAAAGGCCTCTGTGCGAATGTATGGCTTGCATAACTATCTGGGGCATCTGTGGCTCCCTATTTTCCATCCCGGCTTAGCGTCCATGTGGGCAGCTTCTCGTTTGCAGGTTAGCATGCGAGTGGAACCCAATCATAAGTGGCCGCGGTAAACCTGGAAAAGGCCCGGTACAGTAAGGCTTAAATGAGGACTTGGGGAAAGGTGGCAGTTATAGGATGGAGGGATCAGGTGAAGAGATGCTTTGCTAACGGCATCAGATACTTTGACACTCAAGGATGGTATATGATAACGTCTGATCAGATATAGAGTCATCTTTGAATTGTGGGGTATTTGCCTGGAGGAATGCGCTTTCCATTTTGATAGTTTCTCAGTCCACTTATAAAAGGAAATTGAAATATTTATTTATTTGGAAGAGTTTCACCGGTGAACAAAAGAGGTTGGCCTCGTTTTTAATATTTATGAATTAGATGGGTCATCGTTTTAATGGATGCATTATCGTGTAAAGGATTTTGTGCACAACATGAATGCAGAGATACTCTCAGATCGTCTTTGATACCAGGAACAGGATATTACTTTCTCCTGTCACATGGTGGCCCACTTTGTTGGTATGGCAGGAAGCAAACAATAGATCAAAAAGGGTACGTTGAAAACTTTTCTCTGCTTTGACTTCCTGTTCAGATGTCTAAACTGCCTGTGGAAACTATAGCCAATTCTTGTTCAGGTCCTTGGTTTTAGGCGTATGCCATTGACTGCTGAAAACATCTGGTCTTTTTTTTGCTTTCGTCAGTCATGTTGATTTTTGTGGTGAAATACAGTAGGCGGTCCAACTACAAGTGGAAAAGAAATGCTGTACTTGAATTAAATGCTTATATGCTCATGTATAAGGTCAACTCAAGAAGCACCCTTCATGACATTGAACAAAAGTGAAACATGTAAAAAATAACCAAAACAAAACACAAGGTGTTTTCTAATGTATTGCCACCCTTCAGCAAATACTTTCTGAAGCCTCCATTGGCGTGGATAACCGCACAGAGCCTCTTCCTGTAGTCTGACAAAGTTGATGCAGAATTTTTGAGAGATACTGTTGGACCACAATAATGCAGCACATTTTAAGGTCTTTAGTAGTCTTAGCTTTGTGCTTGTGGACTGCACTCTTCAATTCTGACCATAGGTTTCCAGTTTTGATTCTAGTCTAGTAACCTTTGTTACTACAAACACAGGAAAAGGTAAATGATTTTGTAGGCTGCATCCAAGACCAACTTAAAAATAGGCCTACACCTCTTGTACCTTTTGCATGACCATTGACATTTTATTTGATAGACCACACAGTAATATTGTGTTATTAGGATACTAGCATGGTAAACTAAAGAGTATTTGAGTTCCAGTATTTACAATGCAAATAGGGAGTAGGCTGTGTTGTTATGCATATAAACCTTTCTGAATAATCAAATTTACCACTGTAATTATCCAACTTTCAGTGGCCCTGTATGTGTTGAGATTCCTAAAGTGCGTGCGTCTGTGTGGGTGTCAAACAGAACAAATAAGCACCTGCTATTCCGCCGTATGTGGTTGTCTTAGCAGATAATGGTGCCAGGAAGACAAACGTTTACCTGGGCAGTGACATTGTGACTAAGGCCAACAAGAATGGCTACGCCTCATTATTCATCAGATGGTTTATGAATATTTACAACTTGCAACCATTCTGCACAGTCTTATAGTTTGTGTTGCCATGGTTGCAGATTTCAGATTTACCTTGATGGTTTGCGGTTGTTCCAGAAACCCTTGTCTGAATGCGTATTATTCAGATGGATACAAAATGTGAAAGCCATTTCTTATTAACACCCCATGAATGACAAACATGACTTTTCCTAAGCATGTATGTCATATTGTATAAACTTGTCAGTCAAAAGAAAATACAGTATGTGGCGGAAATGATTTATTAACTTCTAAAACCTGTCAGATTCACACCTGTGTCAGTTGACTTAGTTATTTGCCACAATACCAACAAGTGGTCCCTCTTGACAATTCCTCAGCGATGTGGTGCGCATTTCCAAGTTGGTTACCAGAATGCATTTCAGGAGAAATATTCTCCTGGTGTGAACTGGCAACACATTAGACCTGCATTTATATTATACATTTAAAATGAACAGTCTACTACACATCTTTGACAGAAAAATAATTGGTTGTGGTATTTTAAGGATTTATTATTTTTATACACATTGCCTTCAGTATTTACACATGAAGATAAAATTCTTTGGACGATCTTACGATATTCGTGAAGATCAAGGAAAGCCTATCTAATTGATAACATGCACATCAGATTTCATTATTTCAGGCTACATTTGAGCAGTGACTTCTTTTCTTAAGTGTGTGTCCACACGTGACAAGTTAAGGAGTGTAACAGCTTAAAACAAGTTACTTCACTCTTTGGGTCTTTAAAATGTAACTGTTTTACACAAGAATGATTATCTTTATCCCATATAACATTCTTTAACAAAGGCTTTGGTCAGGTTGGAATGTGTCTTTAAGACAATGACGCTCATTGCAACGTACTCTAGCCACATTGAATTATTGACCAAGCGGCTGTTGTCCCAGTTAACTTCTTGAGAGTAAAGTTAGGCCTAACAATTACGCTGTCAAAACAGTAGACTGGCAGGCAGTCAATTTTAAGCGCAGGCATTGCTCAAATTAATAATTCTTCTTCATTTCTTTTGGAGTTTAGCTTGTGGGCTGACATTTGTCCCATTACCGTGAACACAGAGGGAAGAATGCTCTCTCATCCTTCCGGATATGTTTGCTCTCACCTAACTATAACTACAGGCCATTCACCCTCTTTGGATTTAAGGAAGGGCAATGAGTTCAATGGCCTTTTGAGATTTTTGTGTTTCTGCTATTTCTCTGGTCACGAGGGCCATATCCCTTAACATTAACATGTCTCACTCTTGATTAAATAAAGCCAGAATTTGAATTGCATTCAGAAAACCATTTTCTGGTCAATTTAAATGTTGTAGTTCTTTGCAAATATGAATAGTAACTCAAGTGGCTTCATTTCAAATATCTAAATAACCA